>CM060910.1:104695000-104875000 GCA_030737875.1 Allium sativum
TTGGCCACTTTCATGTTTGGTCTAGTGTCATATTACACTTACAAACCCCGTGTCTAGTTTCAAGTCCCATGTTTACCCCACATTTCATGTCCCCATTTAGGTGTATCATGAGTGTCATATTTTCATGAAATCCTATATCAAATTTTCATGTCATAATCATGCTCGTCTATCCTACCCAAATCGTGTTTCCAACCCAAGTAAAAGCGAGTAAACATAGTAAGGATACTATGCTATATATTGGCCTCAAAACATGCACGATGCCAAGAAGGGATTGGCCACAAACATGCATAGTATCAAAAAGGGTTTGGCCTCAAAATATGCATAGCATCATAAGGGGTTTTTGGCCACAAACATGCATAGTATCATAAGGGAATTTGGCCACAAACATGCATAGTATCATAAGATAATTTTGCCACAAACATGCATGATAACATAAGGGGTTTGGGATCATTTACATGCATAAGCCCCAAAGTCAAATCTTTGCCAATGTTTCACAAGTCAAATGGTTCCCAAAGGTTCATGCTAACATTCCATAGATAAAGATTCAAACTTGCAAGATATGCTAGGTTAAACATAACATAAGTGGCATGATTTAGTCACTAAGCATAGCCCAAAGTCATAGGTTCAAGCAAAAGAGACATGACAAGGTTCATATAGGCTAGCATACTTATGTTTCATCGCATTTTATCCCATGTCACATTAGAACCACCGTTAGAATCTACAAGTAGCTAGAACTTACATAGCGAGGCTTAGGGAAGGATTATGCATCGTCGTGACGAAGAAAGGTGGCTCCTTTGATGAAGAACCGTCATGAAATCGCCGTAGCAACGTTGATCGAGCCTCGATTTGGTGTAGCAAGCTTGCAACTTTCGATTCAGATCCGATTTGCATGCATAGTCTCTTGGAGTTGGAGATGGAGGCCATGATCACTTGGCATTTGGGCAGCACTTCGTGGCATGAGAGAGTTTGAGTGATTTAGGTTAGGGGGTTAGGGTCTTTTTATAGAGTTTAGGAGCATTTTAGGCCATAGGATTAACCCTAGATCGAATCCAAGCCATCCAAAATCGTCACAAGCCTCCAAAACCGAGCCAACATGACAAGCAGGTGCACCAGGTCGGGGTTCTACAGGGGGGTCGACACAGGGGTCGACACCCATGTCGACCCCCCTGGGGAGGGGTCGACACCCATGTCGACATGGGTGTCGACCCTGAGTGTCTGGCGGGAATTTTCCCGCCTCTCTTTTTGGGCTGAATTTCAAATCTGTTTTCGGATTTGAATTTTCGTGAAACTTCGTTGGGCCTTAACTGGGTCATACGGACTCCGATTTACGAAATTTCGGACTCTATTTCGCGTATTTTTCCGAGACGAACGCAATGACGCAACCCATTTATCCTGATTCAGAATTTATAATTTAATTCTGCCTTGATTCTTGTCTTAACACGTTGTTTAAAATTCGGGTTGTTACAGCCTACGTGGCAGCTTTGTGTATAGCGTGGATTCGCGAGCCTCACACCTCGGTATGAGTTAAAAACGGGATAAGGACTGCAGGGAGAGCACGACGTTTCTTTCTAGCTTTGGTGGTGTCAGTGACTTACCAGCCCTGACATTTATATACTTTTCACCTATGTGGTTGTTGGATGAGGCGCCTTGATTTAAGGTCTGTAAGGACCGGGAAACGTGTGTTCAGGAATAACTAATCCTCAAACGTAAGAGAGGACCGGCCCTGAAGATCCAAGGATTACCCAGAGTGTGTAGTCCTGAGGCATTTTCTAGAGTGTCTCGAAGCGGAGAGGAGCTTGCCCCTTGCCTCGACTCATGACGGAAATCCAATTTCCAATACGTGTATTTCGGTTTTATTTGTAGAGCCTTGTATGGTGACATAATAGATGGTACCCATGCCGCCTAGGATTGATATTTATGATTGAAAATGTTTTGACACTATACACTTATTATAGTATCAAATGATTTGTTTTAAACGTACCAAGCATGTTTGGCTATTATAAGGGAAAACCCTATCCTCCGGCTTGCGTTGCATTGTGTGATGGGACCTGGGTCTTATAATAGCTTCATTTTTCGAAAAAGCATTGCGTTGTTTATTCTATGCACTGGTATCCTTGGGAGGAAACCCGTTCCGTGTTATACGGCGTGGTCCCTTGAATTACTCTCTTTTAAAGTAAAGTTTTTAATAACTGTTTTAGTTCTCACACCAGTCACATGACTGACCTGGAGTTTATTGTTTCAACCTAAACTCTGGGTGCCCTTATTTTCGACACAGGCAGCTAGTAGTTTTGGTTTTGCAGATTTATATTCACAGGGTCCTAGTTTACAGCTGGAATGATATCCGGAAAGCTCTGTATCCGTTTATCACCTTCAGTTGTGCTTTGTATTATTTTCCGCTGCTATGTAATTTATTGTAATCTCTGATATTTATCGAATGTAATTTATTCATTTATACTCTGTATATTCTTGTATCTGATGGAATTGTTGTAATAACAATGAAATGTTCTTCCGTCTGCGTTCTGTTTTGTCCTGTTCTCAAACGAACAGGGGTTTCGAACGGTCTAGATCGGTTTAACGACTGATTCAGATCGAGCGAACTTCCCGGCCGTCACATTTGGTACCAGAGCTTTGGTTTACAGAGCTCGAGAACAAGACACATTAGAACCATACGAAAGAATTTATCAGATATTGGATTAACAATATCCAATTAGAATGACTCGTTAGATATAGGATCAGTAGTATCCTAGAACGAGTGTGAAGAGTATATTTTTCAAATGAAAACAATTTTGTTTTAAAATTTAAATCGCTTTATACGTATTTGAATATTTATTTATTTTGAATTTGGACAATCGAGTATATAAAGATTTTGCATATATGCATCATGAACGTATATTCGAAGTTTTAATATACTGGATAGATATAGAATCACACTCTAGTCGCCCGGAGATGGTACTGATGATAGCACGTGCATCATCAGTATTTATGTCCATGTTTCGAAGGTGTGATATCTATATATTTCCATTAGACTGGTGTGAGAACCAAAACTTATATAGATAGATTTATTTGTTGTGATTTGGCACCAAAACATGATTTTCGACTATATATCAAAATTATGAATTTGAAACGTTAATTCACTAATTGATTGATGTTTGTGTTGTTTGTTTATTTGTTCGATAATTTTGAACCATTATGCCTAATTGAATCAAATTTTGAATTGTATTGAAAATTAGTCGCATTTGCTTGCATATACATATACTTACATTGAACAGGTCATAGCAAGGAGGCTAGAGCAGAGAATAAAATTTGTTTGCCCGACAAATAGGTACATGTTTACTATATAATTTACTGATTTGTTTGGGTGATGATGATTTTATGAGCCTATTGGCTTTTTCTTTTTCTTTTTGAGATCAGAAGGCCTGTATGGCAATTTCGGGATTTTCCCGTGGCTCCCGGTGCAGGGGAGGTTATGGCAAAAATTTTCGAAAATCTAAGGTGTTAGCCAAATTTTTGAAAAATTTGAAAATTATCAGAAACTGAAAAGTTGGAGAATGGAAGCCAGAATGAGCGTAGTGTTGATTAATCAAACCACTTTCGACTTTGTTCCTTTTCGGGGACGAAAAGTTTTAAGTGGGGGAGATTGTAATAACCCGGAAATCTGGGCCAGTTTAAAATTTTTATTTTGGCAATTTTAGCGAATTTTGAATATTTAAAATAGATTATTTTAAATAATATCGACAAGAAATTTATTTTGAATATAATTCGAACGTATATATTTATACGCGTCGTCGTTAGAATATAAATATTTATATATAATTATAAATAGAATTGAAAATGGCGTGGTAGTTCGATAATTCGATTTCAAACTTCAATTGAATGTACCGGGTGCAAAACAATCCGGATTTTGGCGAAACCAAAAATAATAGCATTTATTTGATAATATCTTTCCAACGAATCCGAACAATCGAGATTTCATAGAGGGAATCAAAAGATATGTCCAGTTGAAAATTCTGAATAGTCGCTATGGAATTCAGGCCCTTAAAAATGGGAATTTAGCAAACGACCTCGGATTTCGACGAAACCACTTTTGTTGGGTCCGTGATGTCAAATTATTGCTAGATTTCAAATTTTATAATTTTTCGAATCAATATGTGAGCGTGGCAAAGGAAAACGCGTTTGAACAGTTTTAGTTGATTTTAATCGATTGGAAAATGGCCATTTTTCAAACGGTCTCAGAATTCGACGAAACTAGTTTTGTTAGGACCGTATCGTTGATACGAAGCTAGAAAATATTTTTCGAGAATTTTTAGAGTTCGTATGTGACCCCGGTAAATTGAAATGCGCGTTCAAATTCAATATATAGAGTTAAATGTAGATTTGACGAAAACTGATCGAAACGATCGAATCAGCTTACGATACATATCCCATTGTGTTCGGAATGGGGGTAAAACGCTATGGACGATAGGCGATGGGCCTCGTTTAGAGGTCGCATGTAAAAGTCAACTTTTTGAAGTTAAAATAATTAAATAATTAAATATATAAAACCTCTCTGACTCTCCCCCCGCCCCCCTCATTCAACGCAAAAAAATAATAGAAAAAGGAAATCGCGGAGGAACCCAGCCGCCACCCGCGTTCTGGCCACCGTCGCTCCCCCTTCTAACGCGCCACCCACCTCCTCGACTGCCGCCGCCATCTCCCTTCCCCTTCCCCCTCTCACGCTTCTCTCTCCCTCTCGATTTCAATGCCCGAACCCTCCACCGCGAGTAGCCGCCGCCGCCTGAACCACCGTACCCCCTGACCACCTCCGCCAGCTTCGACGAGCACCACGAACCTCCCCTTCTTCCCCTGCTCCTCTTCCCCTCTTCCGACAATCCGCGAAACCCCCCCTTTTCCCCCTTTCAGTTGCGCACCCTCTCCTCTTCACTCCTCCCTTCTTCCACTTCCTTCGATTATCACAGTGAGTTCTTGACCTAATTTTGTTCATTTATATTTTGTGAGATCTGTTTTTAATTTATGAATAGGTTCGGATTTTATATACCAAAAAGCGATAATTTTTATTGTAGAAAATGATAGATTTTTACTTATGAAAGTTATGATTTTGTTTATATTATAGAAAGATTAAAAAATATAATTTTTATTATAGTAGAAGGGTAAAAATATAATTTTATTATAATAGAAGATATTAAAATATTATTTTTGTGTAAAGTAGAAGTAGTAAAAATTCGATTTTTATATATTGAATAACGAAGTAAAAATTCGATTTTTATATATTGAATAGCAAAGTAAAAATTCGATTTTTATATATTGAATAGCGAAGAAAAAATTCGATTTTTATATATTGAATAGCGAAGTAAAAATTCGACTTTTTTTTTATATATAGTGGCTATGGGCAACAAAAGCGACAAAAGGCGAGAATGACGAAGACTTTTACATTTGAAGTGTCGTGGTATTGGAATAGCTATTAGTGAGAATTTCTCACTCTTCAATCTCTTTTTCGAGTTATATATATATATATATATATATATATATATATATATATATATATATATATTAGGATGCAGACGGTGTTTAGCAGCACCCGACACCCGTCATCCACAGACCATGGATGGCTTGTTTGTTTGATTTATGTGTTGTGAAATTGTTTGTGATGTTGATGAGAAATTGATAATGAAATATATTCGTGTGTTGAAATAAAATAAAATATTTATATAGTTAAAAATATTTTATCGTTAAAAATATAATTTTTAACGTGAATGTGAATAAATAAATATTTATAAACAAATCGACCGATTTGTTTATATACACTGATTTGACTGAAGGATTGGGATGATAAATTTTACACATCGCCCGACTACACAAATAAAATCTGTGTTTGATTGTTTGAAACCCCACACGGGTATTGGGATAAAATACGGCATACACTAATCCCAATAATTAGTTGTATGTCGATCGATTGATTGACAGGCTGTTATAAGCGTTAGATATCTATATTTGATGCTTATACAGTGTAGTGCACTTTGGATGATGGTTGATCATTTATCGTTGCTATTATATACATGTGTGGTATGGAATCCATATAGTTAACGCTATATGGTAATTGATTGGGCCTCATTCCAATTTGAAAAATAAAGAATATTATAAAATAAAGGTTCATGTGTTGACTGTACTCATCCGTTGAGATTAGTCATGTGTTGAACGAAATATTTTAAACGATAGATATCTTAATTTTTATAAAATATATTAAATAACAAAAATAGTCACACGTGGACAGTACTCATTCGTTGAGATTAGTCGTGTGTTGAAAAAAAAATATAGATTCACATATTGAATAAAATAAATATTCATTTGTTGAATAGAATAACAGAATTATTGAAATATATAAAGCCGTGTTGATTAGAGTTGCGCTATTTTGACGTGAACGATATTTATATCGATTATATTCATTTTTAGAATCGAATAGAAATTGAATTGAATATATATATATAACGAATTGGATTTGAATAGAAAACGAATTTGATTTGAATAGAAAACGAATTTGATTTGATTAGAAAACGAATTTGATTTGATTAGAAAATGAATTGAATTGATTTGAATAGAAAACGAATTTGATTTGATTAGAAAACGAATTGAATTTGATTTGAATAGAAAATGAATTTGAATTGAATAGAAAACGAATTTGAATTGAATTGAATAGAAAACGAATTGAATTTGATTTGAATAGAAAACGAATTTGATTTGATTAGAAAACGAATTGAATTGATTTGAATAGAGAACGAATTAGAATTGAATTAATTAGAAAACGAATTGAATTTGCTTTGAATAGAAAAGAAAACGAATTCGAATCGAATTGAATTGAAAGGAAAATGAATTCGAATCGAAATAAAATCGATTTGAATTGAAATCAAATAGAAATGAAAGTAAAAAGGATTTATAATAGAAAATTCAATTTTGATTTGAATTTGAAATAAAGGTTGAAATTGTTTTTGAAACGAATTTAAAACTATTTATAAAATTCGTTTTAAATAGTAATCGACGAAATATATAATATATATATATATTATATATATAATGGCCTGAATAGAACGCGCCGCGGTAGTTCGTGAATTTCGACCATTGATTTCAAACGGACATTACGGGAAATCCGACCGTCGGATTCTCCTAAAACCGGAACCGTTGGGTTCGTATCGAAAAGAGCTTTCTAACGAATATTAGAAATTCAAAATCTAACGGTTGGATTTGGAGATATGTCCAAATCAAATTTGGAAAAGTCGTTTTAAGTGCAGTTCGATGGCCGTTGATGGAAATCGACTGTACGGGCCTTGATAAAATTATTAAAAATAGTAATAATTTGTGTAAAATCATAAGAAATGATTTGGGAAAAATTAGGATGAAAAACTCCATATTTGAAAAGATAAAAATAGATTTTTATCGAAATGAACTAGTTTTGAACTGAAATTAAAACCCATTTATTTTTTAATAAATAAATTGGATTTGAAATGGGTTTAAATAGAATTGATTCCTGGGTTTATCGAGAAGGGTGTTTTAAATAACACTTGTTCTTTAACCCGATAATAAACATAATGTGATTTGGGTTTGTCATGAACTGTGTTTTAAATGACATTAGTTCTTTAACCCAGTAAAAGGAGTTTTAATGAATCTGCAATTAGATTGAAATGTTAATTGATAATCTAAATTATCAAATTTGGAAAATAAGCGAGAATGGAGTATCACAAGTTTTGCTCCAAAGCGATAGTTAAATCTTTAATCAGATTTGAACGTGAAATGGTAATTAATTTTACCAATAACACCCTGATGTTATATATGGAGTATTAACAGTTTTGCTTCATGGGATGAACAGGTTGGGATTGGGAAATAAAATAAGTAATTACTTCGGTGTGGTTCGCTAATCTCGACTAGTTTAAAAAAAACCATAATTTGGTTTGAAACGACATCCAAAGGAAGATTAAAGGATAAATTTTAAAGAATTTATCTTGGATAAAATTAATGGGAACCTTTCCCTAAGAATGTGGAATTTAGAAACTAGCTGTAGGTTAGTTAAGAAGAATGGTTTCCTGGATATTGATCTGATGTTGGTTTCGGCCTTCGGGGTTAATATTTGGGAAATTGTTCTCTTGCTAATTTGCGGTTAGTGGCTGCTGAATTGGAATGAGGCGTATGTTGTGTTTGTGTAACATTTGTTTTTAATATACGCGGGTTGTTCGGAAAGGCCGGGTTTATACCCATTCTGAATAACCGATTCGACGATATGTCGAAGATGAAGACGGTGGTTGAAGACCGGAAGTCTTCACATCGTTTGGGTGATTACTGATGATCTTGATTGGGTTGTACACCCAAGATGAGGGAATCAGTTGGTTGTCGTCTAGACGTACTTGGAGATGGATGGATATGCGAGGAAAGTGCCTCCGGTTTCGTTCAGACCCAGAACGAACTTGTAAATGGATTGTGTGTCTGACATTGGATTTAATTCTGTGTTGATTGATTTCTGTTAAATATATATCTGTTTGGCGGCGGAGAATTTATTCTCTTGCTTAACGCCCTTCTCTGAGACGTACGAGCTTAGAGGTTATATATCGATAGATATCAATCGCATGGCATAAATTGCCTGTGTGGCACGCTGAGTTGCATGGATCAAGGCTTCTGTTGAAAAGCAAAGTCTTGTGGTTGATGATCAAAGCATGGCCTACGTGGCAGCTTTGTGTATAGCGTGGATTCGCGAGCCTCACACCTCGGTATGAGTTAAAAACGGGATAAGGACTACAGGGAGAGAATGACGTTTCTTTCTAGCTTTGGTGGTGTCAGTGACTTACCGGCCCTGACATTTATATACTTTTCACCTATGTGGTTGTTGGATGAGGCGCCCCGATTTTAGGTCCGTAAGGACCGGGAAACGTGTGTTCAGGAATAACTAATCCTCAAACGTAAGAGAGGACCGGCCCTGAAGATCCAAGGATTACCCAGAGTGTGTAGTCCAGAGGCATTTACTAGAGTGTCTCGAAGCGGAGAGGAGCTTGCCCCTTGCCTCGACTCATGACGGAAATCCAATTTCCAATACGTGTATTTCCGTTTTATTTGTAGAGCCTAGTATGGCGACATGATAGATGGTACCCATGCCGCCTAGGATTGATATTTATGATTGAAAATGTTTTGACACTATACACTTATTATAGTATCAAATGATTTGTTTTAAACGTACCAAGCATGTTTGGCTATTATAAGGGAAAACCCTATCCTCCGGCTTGCGTTGCATTGTGTGATGGGACCTGGGTCTTATAATAGCTTCATTTTTCGAAAAAGCATTGCGTTGTTTATTCAATGCACTGGTATCCTTGGGAGGAAACCCGTTCCGTGTTATACGGCGTGGTCCCTTGAATTACTCTCTTTTAAAGTAAAGTTTTTAATAACTGTTTTAGTTCTCACACCAGTCACATGACTGACCTGGAGTTTATTGTTTCAACCTAAACTCTGGGTGCCCTTATTTTCGACACGGGCAGCTAGTAGTTTTGGTTTTGCAGATTTATATTCACAGGATCCTGGTTTACAGCTGGAATGATATCCGAAAAGCTTTGTATCCGTATATCACCTTCAGTTGTGCTTTGTTTTATTTTCCGCTGCTATGTAATTTATTGTAATCTCTGATATTTATCGAATGTAATTTATTCATTTATACTCTGTATATTCTTGTATCTGATGGAATTGTTGTAATAGCAATGAAATGTTCTTCCGTCTGCGTTCTGTTTTGTCCTGTTCTCAAACGAACAGGGGTTTCGAACGGTCTAGATCGGTTTAACGACTGATTCAGATCGAGCGAAATTCCCGGCCGTCACAACCTCTGTTTTCGATGAAACCACTTTCTTTGGATCCGGGATGTCGAATTATTGCTAGATTCCAATTTTCATAATTTTCTGAATCAATATGTGAACGTGGCGAAGTAAAACGTGTCTTAACAGTTTCAGTCAATTTCGATCGACCAGAAAATAGCCATTTTTCAAACGGTCTCGGAATTTAATGAAACTAGTTTTGTTAGGACAGTATAGTCAATACGAAGCTAGAAATAATTTTTCGGGAATTTTTAGAGACTGTATGTGGCCCTGGTAAATTGAAATGTGCGTTTAAATTGAATATATAAAGATTTATATTTTAAATTCAACGAAAACTGGTCGAAACAGTAGAATCGGCTTACGATACATATCCTATTGTGTTTGGAATGGGGGTAATTAGATATGGATGACAGTCGGTGAGTTCGATTTCAAGTTCAAAATAAAAAGTTTTTTGTTTTTTTTTGAAGATAAAATAATTAAATAATTATATATAACCCTTGGTCAGCCCTTATCCCTCTCCATCCACGTTCGGATTCATTTCAAAAAAAAAAACTCGAGGATGACGGAAATCGACGTCCAGACCCGCCGCCACCGCCGTATGTCGCGCCACCGCCCTCCCTTTCTCTCTCTCCTCTCTCTCTTCTCCCCCGTGATCCCCAAATTGAAAACCCCCAAAACTTTATGCAGCCGACGCCCTCAGCCCTCCCCACCGCTGCCCTAGCCTGACGCGCACCCATCCCCCTCGACCAGCGCCCCACTGCCGTAGCCCCCCCACTCTCCTTTAATTAACTGTAAGTTTTTACATTTGTGTATTTTTGTTTGTTTATTTTCTTTTCTGTTTTATATATAATATAAACAAAAGTTTTGAATTTTTAGAAGAAAGAAATGTGAGTTTTTATATTTATTTTTATTTATTTATGTTAATAAAAATAGGAAGTTTATATCGATTATATATATATATATATACGAATAAAAAGATAATTTTTACACATAAAGAAATGACTTTTATTTATATATGACGTGAGAAAGTTTAGATTTCTATTAACATAAAGTTTAGATTATAGATCAATATAAAAATAGAATTTTTAGAATATAAAAGATTCGATTTTTATATAGAGAATAGAGAAGTAAAGATAAGATTTTTGACTAAACAAAGGTCGGATTTTTATTTATATGAAAGGCGATACTTTTATATAATGAAAGGCGATGTTTCAATATAATGAAGGCGAGATTTTTGATCAAAGGAAGGCAAGATCTTTATATATGAAGTAGCAAAAAAAATAATATAATTTTTATTATGAAGTTAGCATGATAAAAATATGATCTTTATTATATGAACACTGTTATAAAAATAAAAAATTTATCTATATAATAGCGGTATAAAAATAGAATTTTTATCTATATAATAGCGGTATAAAAATAGAATTTTTATCTATATAATAGCGGTATAAAAATAGAATTTTTATCTATATAGTAGCGGTATAAAAATAGAATTTTTATCTATATGGTAGCGTTTTAAAAATATGATTTTTATATACTAGAGAATATAAAAATGTGATTTTTATATATGTTGTGGCTACGGACAATGAAATTGACAAAAGGCGAGCACGATGAAGATTTTCTACATATGATGTTTGGTTTAGCTAGTCGGTGAGAACTTCTCATTTTAATTCTTGTTTTCTAGTTAAAATATATACTAGAATGCAGACGGTGCTTAGCAGCACCCGACAACCATTGTCCACAGACCATGGACAACTTGTTTGATTTTGTTGTGTGGTGAAAATTGATTGTGATGTGGAATAGATGGAAATATATTCATGTGTTGAATAGGAAATAAATATTCATGTGTTGAAATAAATTGTATATCGTTAAAAATATAAATTTAACGTGAATGTGAATAAATAAATATTCATTTACAAATCGAACGATTTGTATATGTACACCCATTTACTGATATGGATTGGGATGATAAATTTTACACATCGTCCAACTACACAAATAAAAATCTGTGTTTGTTGATTTGAAACCCCACACGGGTATTGGGATGATATTTGGCGTACACTAATCCCAATTATTTAGTTGTATGTCGATCGATTGGTTGACAGACTGTATAAGCGTTAATTATTTATATTTAATGCTTATGCAGTTGTGTGGTGCACTTTGGATGATGGTTGATTATTTATCATTGCTATTATATACATGTGTTGTATGAAATCCATATGATTAACATTATATGGTAATTGATTGGGCCTCATTCCAATTTGAAAAAAAAAATCATGTGTTGAATAGAAAAAATAGTCATGTGTTGAAACCATTCATGTGTTGAGAATATTCATGTGTTGAAACTTATCACGTGTTGAACGAAATATTTTAACAATAAAATTCACATTTTTATCATATATAAAATTAGAAACTAGCTGGAAACTAGTTAAGATGAGTGGTTTCCTGGGTATTGATCTGATGTTGGTTTCGGCCTTCGGGGTTAATACTTAGGGAATCGTTCTCTTACTAATTTACGGTTGGAGTCTGATTAAGAATTAAACGATAGAAATCATAATTTTATAAAATATATTATATAACAAAAATAGTCATGTGTTGACAATACTCAAGTGTTGAGAATAGTCATGTGTTGAAAAATATATATTCATGTGTTGAAGAAGATATTCATTTGTTGAATAGAATAACGAAGTTATTGAAATATATAAAAAGTCATGTTGATTAGATTTGCGCCATTTTGACGCGAACGATATTTATATAAATTATATTCATTTTTATAATGAATATAGAAAAGTAATTGATTTCAAAATATAACATTTTGAAAATATTATCATTTATATATTAATGATATGAAATATTCAATTTTGATTTAAAATTGAATATGAAGTTGAAATTGTTTTGAAAACGAATTTAAAACGATTTAAAAAATATGTTTAAAATTGAAACTGATGAAATATATATATCATATATATATTAAATGGCCTGAATAGAACACGTCGCACTGCGGCAGTTCGCGAATTTCGACCATTGACTTCGAATTGGCGTTATGGGAGATCCGACCGTCGGATTCTCCTAAAACCGGAACCGTTGGGTTCGTACCGAAAATAGCTTTCCAATGAATATTAGAAATTTGAAATCTAACTGTTGGATTTTGAATTATGTCCGAATCAAATTTGGAAGAGGTTGCTGTAAGTGCAGTTTGGTGGCTGTTATTGAAAATCGACTGTACGGGCCTTGATAAAATTATTAAAAATATTAATAATTTGTGTAAATTCATAATATATGAGTTGGAAAGAACTGGGATGAAAAATTCCACATTTGAAAGGATAAAAATATATTTTTATCGAAATGAACTCGTTTTGAACTAGATTTGAAGTGGTTTTAAAAATAATCAGAATTTCCAATATACGAATTGGAATGGATTTGAATCGAAATTATCTTCGGAATATTTCGATGTTGGATTTCGTGATTATACAAATATTGTTGTGGAAATTTGAAAGATATATTTATATCGTTATTTCCAATACGATATATGCTGGTTTTAGAATTTGATATTGAATATATGCTGATATATTTTCTATTCGGAGCTTTGTATTTAATATCAAATGGGATTTTGGGTTCGTCGTGAATGGTGTCTTAAATAACACTGTTCTTGAACCTAGTTTAGAAAAGAATAAATCTTTTAATTAAGATTTAGTGAAATTGTCCAGTTAATTAGTATTTAATTGGAATTGAATTTAAATTGGTTTTTGGGTTTACTGTGAGTGGTGTTTTGAATAACACCTGTTCTTTAACCCGATTAACAATGGAATGGGATTTTGGGTTTATCGTGAACCGTGTTTTTAAATGACATTGGTTCTTTAACCCAGTTAAGATAAGATTAACCTATTAGCTTTGAATAACCATTAATATTGATTTGTGGGAAGATTAAAACTAAGTGGAGTTTTAATGAATCTTTAATTAGATTGAGGTGATCGAGAATGGAGTATCACCAGTTTTGCTCCAAGCGATAGTTAAATCTTTAATTAGATTTGAACATGTTATGGTAATTAATATTTACCGATAACACCGTGGTGTCAAATATGGAATATTACCAGTTTTGCTCCATGGGATGAATAGGTTGGGATTGAGAAATAAAATAAATGATTCCTTCGGTGTGGTTCGCTAATCCCGACTAGTTTGGAAAACCTTAACATGGTTTGAAATAATATATAAAGGAAGATTAAAGAATAAATTTAGAAGAATTTATTTTTGATAAAATTCTAAGAATGTGAAAATTTGAATAAAAGAATATTTTGAATTGGAATGAGACGTATGTTGTATTTGTGTAACACTTGTTTATTATATACGCGGGTTATTCAGAAAGGCCGGGTTTATACCCATTCTGAATAACCGATTCGACGATAAGTCGAAGATGAAGACGGTGGTTGAAGACCGGAGGTCTTCACATCGTTTGGATGATTATTGATGATCTTGATTGGGCTGTACACCCAAGAGGAGGGAATCAATTGGTTATCGTCCAGACGTACTTGGAGATCGGTGGATATGCAAGGAATAAGGTTCCTCAGGTTTCGTTCAAACCCAGAACAAACTTGTAAAAGGACTGTGTGTCTGACATTGGATTTTATTTTGTGTGATTGATTTCTATTAAATATATATCTGTTTGGCGGCGGAGAATTTATTCTCTTACTTAACGCCTTTCTCTGAGACGTACGTGCTCAGAGGTTATATATTGATGGATATCAATCGCATGGCATGATTGCCTGTGTGGCATGCCTAAGTTGCAAATGATCAAGGCTTCTGTAGAAAAGCAAGGTCTTGTGGTTGATGATCAAAGCACGGCCTATGTGGCATAGCTTTGTGTATAGCGTTAATTTGCGAGCCTCACACCTTGGTATGAGTCAAAAACGGGATAAGGACCGTTGGGAGAATACGACGTTTCTTTCCATCTATGGGTGATGTCAGTGACCTACCAGCCTTGACATTTATATACTTTTTACCTGTGTGGTTGTTGGAATGCGAGGCACCTCGGATATAGGTTTGATAAGACCGGGAAACGTGTGTTCAGGAATTGCCAATTCTCAAAAGTAAGAGAGGACCGGCCCAACCGACTCCAAGGATCACTGTGTGTGGTCATGAGACATTTGCAAGAGTGTCTCGAATGGAGAGAAGCTTGCCCCTTGCCTCGACTCATGATGGAATCCAATTTCCAATACGTGACATTCAGTTTTATTTGTAGAACCTAGTATGGCGACATATTAGCATGGGATACTATGCCGTCTATGATTGATACATTTATATTCGAAGATGTTTTGACACTATACACTTATAGTAATAATAAAAGATGAAATTTAGCATATCAAGCATTCTTTGGCTATTATATGGTAAAACCCTATCCTCTGGCTTGTGTTGCGTTGTATGATGGGACCTGGGTCTTATAATAGCTTCATTTTTCTTTATTTAGCATTGCGCTGTTTGTTTTATGCACTTGTATTCTTGGGAGGAAACCCGTTCCGTGTTATACGGCGTGGTCCCTTGATTTACCCAAATTTAAATATAAAGATTAATAACTGTTTTAGTTCTCACACCAGTCACATGACTGACTTGGAGTTTATTGTTTTAACCTAAACTCTGGGTGCCCCTATTTTCCACACGGGCAGCAAGTAGTTTTGGTTTTGCAGATTTAAATTCACAGGATCCTGGTTTACAGCTGGAATGATATTCGGAAAGCTCTGTATCCGTATATCTCCTTTCAGTTTTGTGTTGTATTATTTTTCCCCTGCTATGTATTTAAATGTAATTTAAATCTCTGATATTTGTGAAATGTGTAATATTTATTCATACTCTGTATATTCTTGTATTTTGATGGAATTGTTACGATTAACAATGAAATGTTCTTCTATTTGCGTTCTGATTCGTCTTGTCCTCAAAGCAATCCGTGCTTTCCTTCACGGGGAAGTTCGGGTCGTTATATTGATGATTGAAAGTGGCATGTAATTGATCGATTTATTAATTCCCTAAAAAAATTACTTTCTTTGTTTCTTTTCCCCTACGTGCAAAATCTTGGGTTTTACTACTCTACGTGATTGTTTACTATATGAAAGTGTTGAGGACTTAATAATGCGTTCGTTTTTTTAGATAATCTGACTAGAAGTGTTCTGACTTCTAGTTACTTTATGTTCCATGTGCAAACATTATATAAAATGGGTTGTACTATTATTATGGTGTTGGTAAATTCAGCCCAACAAACCTTATTATTTCATACTTCCAAGGTTACAGGCCTATATATAATGTATAATAGGCTGCAAACAACAATAATAATATATGTGTATATCAAACACACTTTCAAATACGAAAACATAAAAGTTTGATTTTTGGACCGAAACCAAAGCAAAAAAACAAACCGTCGAAACAGTCTGAAACTAGTAAATTTTCAGATGGCCAAAATCGAAACAGAGTTTACGAGCCTTGCTTAATACTCGACATGACTAGAGAAAGATCTCAGGGGAAAGCCAGTGGCCAGCTAAGCCCTAAAGCCAAGAAATTTGAGACTTTGAAGGGATGTGAGAATAATTTGAGATGACCCTTTAGGGGATTCCTGTGGTCAGCTACTCCAGAGGTAGGTCTATACATTTTCATCCATAGAGTATGTCTTGGCTGCATTTATGTTGGAGGCAGCCAGAAGACTTATGGGATGATTTTTAGTATTCGGCTATTGCCTCAACTTCTAGGGGAAGCTTCATGGTCAAGTCCCAATAAGGATAGTAGATCGTTGGATACCTATCATCGCTAGTCAAAGTGTACATGGGAAAGACCGATGCTAAACCAATAGGTCAATGGTCTTTCCCTATTGAGACATTAGATGAGGGACAATGCCAATTGAATGTTTTGATTTTTTGTTAGGGGTACAGTCACTTAGCTTTTGAAATGGTTTTTCATAAGTTGAGGGGGACGGAGTGAGGCCATAACCACCGAGAAAAAGAGACAAACCATTCTATGGATATCTGCATCATAGGAAGATGTAGAAATACCTCGATTATGTCCCGTGCAAGGGTTTAACCTGGTAGCGGAACTCAGATAGTAGACAGTACGATCACAAGTAGGTCCTCAGTGTACGCACTGGGTGGTCTATCATTGATGTCCGAGTATTACCTCACTACGCCATAGATGGCCTACCGCAACGAAAATCCAAGGTGTTGCTAGTTATAATGTAACTATAGGTATGTTGTTTTTTGTCTATTGCAACACACGCTTCAAAGTGTTACCATAGAAAATCCAAGGTGTTGCAGTAGCTACGTGAATAAATTTATCAATCCAGATGACTACGATCCAACGGTCCACGTTGGCAATCCACGTGACGTGAAATAATCTTTAACGCGGGAAGCAAAAAACAAAAAACAAAATGGCAAAAAACTTAGCAAAATTTTCAAGGGTTTCAATCGAAAACTTAACAAAATACGCCACTGCTCAACCTGTCAAAGAATCTCACTCACAATTTCAATTAGGGCTAAAATTTCAAGTTTACAAGCTTAATTGGGGTCCGATTACGACAAGTTCGAGTTCAAGTTCAATTAGGGCTTCAGTGTTTCAATTAGGTCTTAAATTGGGGTTCGTTTGGGTATCAAATTTCAGTTTCACTCAATGTATATTTCAAGTATTTCCTAATTTGATTGTTGTGTTGCCTTATTTATGGATTTACTTGTGTATTCGGGTGTAATCATACTCCAGATTTTATTATTATGTTTATTTTTGTAATAAACTTATGTTGACTAGTGCTTATATGATATTATTGTGTTTTTTTGGCCTTATAGTCATGGCTAAATAATATTTGTGTATGTTATTTGTGTGTAAATTAGTGATAAACGAGGAAAAAATATGGGCAGAACTTCCTAAGTTCAGATGGCTACATGTTATTTGTATGTAAATTTAGGTCTCGATTACCAAAGAATACATGCATTTCCAAATGACTGCATGCTCTATTGGGCAAAAAATAAAAAGGAAAATAACTTCAAAACTTGTGGTGTTTCAAGGAAAATAACTGCATGCTATTTAAGTAAGAAAACGTTGTTTCTGCCTTGATTAAATGTTGTAACTAATGTATCATATTTGAGGCTTCTTTTTGTGTCTTTTTTACTGTTTCTGCCTATATTACATGTTAGTA
Organism: Allium sativum; assembly: GCA_030737875.1. NCBI lineage: Eukaryota > Viridiplantae > Streptophyta > Magnoliopsida > Asparagales > Amaryllidaceae > Allium > Allium sativum. The sequence goes on from CM060910.1 coordinate 104,712,995, forward strand.
AAGTGGCTGTTTATTTTATAATGCGGTTGGTTTATTTTATTTTGTAATTATTTCAATCTAATGTTAATTTCTCCATTTTGTCTAGGATGGAGGCAAATCTTAGGTTCTACCACAAGGGAAAATTTGGGAAGAATGGATATGTTGGTGGAGAAGAGGCTATTGTTAAGGGAGTTGATCTGAATAGGTTTTCGTACACAGTACTGATGGAGCTTGTCAAGGAAGAGCTAGAGTACACCGGAATTGGAGGAATATATGCATGGAAAAGTCCAATGAGTGGGTGGAAATTGGTGGTCGATGATGTAGAGCTGTTGTTTATGATGCAAATAAAAAATAATGGTGATTATATTGATTTCTATGTCGACACCGTCGTCGAGGATAATACCGAGCCAATTAAACAAATGCAACCACATGTCATCGTACGCCCAAGGAAGAATTTGTTTCCAGGTATAAACATGTCTTCTCATTTGTACTATTTTGATGGATTTGATCATTTTGCTAAAGGACTTGTTTGATTTTTTGTGCACTTAGTAGAATAATAAAGAACTTGTATGTTGCAGCTGCGAAATCACAGAAACGGTAGTTTGTCACCGCTAACCATCTGCAACAGGTAGCAAAAAAGAAGCAGTAGACCGATCAAGTCTTTACTCCTGGAAATTCGACACGGCTAAACAATTCCCAAATTATCAGCGAAGCTACTGTGAGTCCACTTATTAACAACAAGCAGACTGAAGTCTTTAGTACTCCAGAAAGTCGACACGGCTAAATAATCCAGTTATGAACAATCCAGAAGTGATCAGCAAAACCATTGCGAGTCCACGTATGAAGAAGAAAAAGGGGGTCAACAAGAAGTCAACTAGAGTCAGTAGTTCGATGAAGTTACCAGAGAAGGAAAATTCTACTGAAGTCAGCGATGCAACCCTGAATATTAACTCGAAGGTGTCAGAAGTAAATTGGATTTCAATAATTCCCCACATGATGAAGGGGAAAATACAGATGGAAATGAGTTTCTAGTAAGAAGACTACAATCTGATCTCCTAATATATGATCTACATATTTTGCTAATATTTATAATAATATCTTGTTTAATTACTTTCAGAATGATAGTCTATCACCTCCACCACCTCCACCGCTTACAAAGTACGAAAGGGAGAGAGACAAAAATGTCTCACAGAAGAATAGTGTTTTTGAAAAACTTGGGATGCCTAAATTAGTTTCTGGAATGAGAAATGAATTTGGAAAAAATAAAGCAAAATCAAAGATGCTTGATGAGGAAAGCGAAGATTATGTTTCAGAATTTGAAGATGATACTTCAAAAAATCAGGCAACGGTGCGTTATAGCTGAAGATTTAATTTTATATTGGTAATCATAGACTAGCTTCATTTTATTTTATTGTTTTTGTGTGCGTATTTTAGAGAACAAAAAAAGATAGGGTTACAAAGCCTCGATCTGGGCCAATAACTCGTTCACAAGCCAATGTTGAATCTGCAACTGATAAGAATGCAACTCCGAAGGCAGGGGAAGTACCAGTTCATACGCAATCTTATGGTTGACCAAGTAGCGTTGAGTTACCACATAATGAAGGAATAGGAACAATGGCGGCTTATTTGGCTATGTGAGAACGCCAAAAGATTAACCGTAGTGGAAGTGTAAGGAATAAGGCTGTTGTCGGAAATGTCTCGACAAATATTGAAAACGAAGAAGATGAAGGTAGTATTTGATTGAGTTCTGATTTTAATAGTTTAAGTTCTCATTTAAGTTTTGCCTAGCGTTCTCATTACTATTGTATGTACTTTGTAACCGTAGTCGGAGCTCCCAAAAGGCTCAGGGGAAAAATAAAGATGGATAAAGTTCATTCAAGGCCATATGACATAAGAGTTGTAATCCAAATGAATGATCGGGGCCAACCAATTTCAAAAGATGACCAAGTAATGACTAAACTGAGTTATTTTTTTAGGAACACTGAACAGGAGTGTTCCACTTACTTACAAGTCTTGGTTTGATGTTTGTAACGGCCCGGGAAAATTCGACGCTCGAATTTTCAACAACAATACTTAATCCCGTATTACTTGTCAAAAATCCAAGTATCGAACCCCAAACTGTTAATAGAAAGAAGTTAGAGGATGAGGAATAGGAAGAAAGAAATTTTAGAATAGAAGAAAGAAGAAGAACACATCAGAATCTCACAGCGGAACGAGTAAATATAATATAACAAATCTCTTTGAAAAGAAGACTGTATATATACATACCATTTATCAAAGTAAACATACATCAATCACAGCGGAAATACTTGTATAACTAACGGTGAAGCCTCCTGCTTCCATCTCTGAAACTTGCAGCGGAACCTAACCTGTAAATATGCTTGGTCTGACCCGAGCACATTTGATTTAAAACAAAAACACACCGGGTCAGTCTGGAATACTTTCAGTGATAAATTCACAGAACACACAACTTGTTTAACTTTGGAAAATCCTTTCTGAAATAAAAGGATAATAGTAAGACCAGCCCACACATAAACACGGACGGTTTTTACCTTACTATAACCCAAAAAGTTTTTGAAATCAATATCTTTTTCTGATATTATCATAGTGTCTAAATACAAGTAAATATCAATTTAGAGGAACGCTTGCATCTCACGCTCCCCATATATAGTATACAAACCAAAACCGCGGGCGCTTATTGGATATTGGATTCCAACTTGACAAGGTATGGGTCCACCTTCCGAACGTGTATCTCTAGAGGCGAATACACTGGGTTCAACAAGAACGTCTTGCAACCCGGCCCACACATGACCGACCACTCATTTCGCTTGAGTGTATCGAATGTATATCACCGACGGTTGGGCTCAAACCACCGTCTCCCTAAAAGGGACAGCATCGATAGATTAAAGAAGCAAAAGGAATTTCTCTAGATAGGTGATTATACACCCTAATGGGAGCGACCCACATAGCCATGCTGCCTGCCCGATTTTTGTCATTTACCGGTTGATGAGGCTTGAGGTTACGCCTTATCATCACATCAGATTCACTTCGAATGCCACATTGTCAGATCCATCAAAAATCACTAATTGACGTCTACAACAATACATTACGTGTCAGCTAAAAGAAGTTTCCTTCTCTGCTTCCACTCTTGGTACGGTTGAAGAAATCAATGTACGTGACCCTTCTGGAAATATTCTGTCAGACATTCATCCATACAAGTCATCCGGGCACAGGATGAACCGAAGGCACTCTCCTACCGCATCCAAGGTATCACCCTATAGATCAGTAGCGGGAAGTCCTTGCAATCCGAAGATTTCAATCACGACAGAATCACAAGTCAAAATATCTTCGGGAGCGACCCTTAGAAATCCAACGAGTATTTCTTCCGCTCATGAAGATCAACGGTCTTCAATGCTCCATCTCGACCATCTTCTGATATCTTCGACGTTACGTATTTGCTGGTCGGAAGGGTTTTCGAATATAAATTCGATCCCGGTCTTTCCGTACCAACAATCGATAAAAGGCCAACTTTGATAGTCGGTGATTTAACTATCAAATCATAACAGTGGATCTCATTGAACTGGCAGCTCAGGTCCTTTATATGAAATATCTCATAAAACCAATTTATCGATTTCTTATAATCGACTTCATAACTTTATCTTAACAAAACTCTTATGGGTTTCGTTACTTGAAAACATTACTCGCTACTTGCTCTAGCACAACATACTTACCAAGCTTCTCTTTTTATTTCCTTTGTTTGGAAATAATGCCATATTTTATAAATCATCCTTTATTTCTTTGGTCGTTAACATCGTATAATTACCTCAAAACCCTTTTGAATTTCTCTTTGATTTGAAATCCTGGTTATAGTTCTATAAATCCACTTTCCCTTTATCATTTTCATATCGTTATATTCTTATTCAATCAACGACAAATATTTAATTACCAAAATCCCTTTCTTATCATGATTAAACCACTTCGCTTAATTTCGTTCCCAGGTGAACGCTTGTTTTAAAGTCCTTGTTTTGGGTAAAACCCCTTTTTCATACTCGTTTATACGATTTGAATTAGATTCAATTGCCTTTCGATGCTAATCCATTTTTAAAGGTTTGTTTTAAATAAATGATAAATTCCATTTATTGCAAAATATCTCGATAATCACTTCTCTATACATTTCAAACAAATATCATCTCTCGATAATAGCGGAGCCGTTCAAGTTGGGGTATTCCAATTACCTCTCAGACCTTGATCGACAACGTTCTTATCTCAAGATAGATAAAAGCTTATAATTTAAAACCAATGTCAAACCATCTCAATAATCCAATATGTTATTCCCGTTTCCATTTATCTTGGTTTTATAAACCATTTTCTTTCATTTCAAAACCCACTTTTCATATTAATTTCTTTTTATTAATTGAGCAAAACTCTGATTGGAGTGTACGCCTTAGGTTGCACTCATATTTACAAATCTTGTTTATACGATTTGAAATAAATTCAAATCCCTTTCATACTAATCTATCCATAACTTATATTTATTTAAGAGGAAATTTCTAGTCTTTTAAATGTCAATCCCTTTGATTTGATCAATTTAAAACAAATTGACATAATCGTCAAACTCCAACTTTAAACGGTTGATTTTCGCCAACCGTACATATCAGTTAACCATTAACTGATATACGTTATCATTTCTTCCTTAAATTTATTAAATAACTTAATAAATTTAAAACATCAGTTAATTGATTATAAGAACAATTATTTCATTTACTAACCCGTAGGTTAGTTCCTGACTGCAGTTCATGAATGACTGCAGTTCATAAATAACAGGATAAACAGTTGGTTCCTGCCAACCATAACCCTCAATTAAGCGGCTAACTGACTTCTATTCAATTTCTCTTCTTAAAATAATTAAATAACTTAATTAATTTAAAACATCGGTTAATTGTTTTGTAAAAATCAATTATTTCTTTTCACTAACTGTATGTTAGCTTCGACTGCAGTATTAAAAATCTCTATTGAAACTGATTATAAACATATAAGGAAAATTATAAACATTTTTCCATATAACATAAATAAATACTTTAATTTATTTAAAAACATCACTCTGCTTATTGTATAAACATTTATTTAGTTTACTGCTTTATATACTAGCTCCTTACTTTACTGTTCGTAAACAGCGTAAAAATTCATTGTATAACTTATAAGTAATCATGTTTGTAAAACATGATCCTAATTATAAATATCTTTATAAAACTTCTTATTCATTAAAAATAAAATAAAATAAAATAAACCCCAAAGATTTAATTCAGTTATAAAATAAATTTTATAACTTGAAACTGCGTTTGTTCGCCTGACGGCAAAACGATGTTTTGAAAAAACTATAGATTTAAACCCTCACTGCCAACCACTGTCGACTGATTAAAAATCACATCAACGATCACATCAATTCAACAATAAACAGGTTTTGATGTCAATTGGGGTTCAAACAGTTATGTGCAACCAGTATAAAAATAAACAACACACAAAAGTTATTTTGAGGAATCCGGTCAGATCCCTCCAACCTGTTATTCTCTGCATCACAGATGGTTATCACATTTAAATAAATAATTTATCAGCAATAATAAAACAAACAACCATCTAATCAACCATAAGCAACCAATGCAGTCAATCAACCAGTATTTATTTTTAAATGGATTTATCACATCACAGTAGTCCAGAAAAGTGTGAGAATTAACTCACATTGTTTCGGTCGGCGCATCCTTCTTCTTCTACGTGACATGTCATTCTCCCAAACCTTAACCTGCTACTTTTGTTGTCATCGCACGCACATTTCCAGTCCGCATCCTCCGCCTGAACCTCACGTCCAACAAAACTCGGCTGCTTTCTCTTTTCTTTTTCCCTTCTTTCTTTTTTTTTTTTGTTTTTTTTTTTTGTATTCTACTTTTTTTTGTGGAACTACTGCAACAAATGTTTGCACTTCATGCCATCCATTTCTTCCATGCTATCACCCCTCACGTATCCTGCCAACATTCCACAACACAAATCCGCACGCTCGTACACCTCCTGCATGATCCATTTGCTCCCTCTTCATTCCATTGTTTCGTTTCTTCTTTTTTTTTTTTTTTTATTATACTCGCGAAAAGGCCCACTCAGCCCAAACTACCCTTCTTCTTCTTCTTCCCATAACATCCGCACCACCCCCTAAAACAAAACATGCACTACCTCCTGAGAAAACATGCACCCTACGTCGCCCCTTATACTGCTGTTACTCCAATTGTAAAATCATGCTCCAGCACTTACACCGTAAGCATAACCGCACCTTTGTTTCTCCAACATATCATACTCCCCCATTTTAAAACGTACCGCACCATCTTCATGGACCAACTCACGCATCACCAACTTCCATTTCATGCTGTGTTCACCAGTACCTTTCCCTTCCATGCTCCCACATATTTCCACGCAGGCACCTGGAAGTGCTTCAACCGTTCTACCGGTTTTTTTTTTTTTTTTTTTTTTTTTTTGCATAGGAAAGAAGATCGGATGCGAAGTGGCCAAAAAAAATAAAAAAAACATCAGCTATTTATAAAAGATGAGGCGTGGAGTACACGGCTCAAATTACTTGGAGAGCACGGTGTGTTAAATACCTTCATACGCACGAAAACTAAATGCGTGGGGAGCACGGTTTGGTTGGTTTGGGGGTCACGGCAGCGATGGATTTGTTGGCAAGAAATGTGGTTGTTTGGGACGCAAGCAACAAATATATTTTGTACGCAAGGGATAACAATTGGGACGCAAGGCTTCAGAAAGAATTTGAGCGCACACTTCACATGTGAAAGAAAGAATGGTTGGGATGATTTATTAATATTTTAATGTACACAACTTTGTCATGGAGAAATCGGCTTAAAAACCACTACATACAATCTTTAATCGAGATAAGGACACCTATTCCTAACATAAAAACATATTCCGGATCCAATGGGACAGGTTTCGTTGAAATCCGAGACCGTTTGTGAAAATCCTTTAGAAAATATCGATGAAAAACACCGAGCAATAATTTCTTAAAATTACAGAAAAAATCCTAAAAATATGAGGCCTTGACGTTTCACTAGACCTCTTCCTAAGGTTTCGTATGAAACTTGTTTCGTTGAATTTAGAGTTCGTTTGACCCGTTAACTATTCAAATAAAGTTACCTACACCACTATGTATTCATGTATGAGCGTTGCAGACTGAAATAAAAATACAGTCGTGTTCAGTGAGGTGTCGCGATCCCAAAAATATAATAATACCGGTAGTTTAACTTATATTGTGAAATCCCAAAATGTTGTCACAGGGTGCAAAATACTCCAAATAAAAAGTTGCTTATTTAATTAATTAAAAATTACAGTAAAATTCTAAAAATTAAATTAACACTATGTCTCAAAAGAACCTTGTCCAAATTCGAATCCGGTATGGAGTTATTTCAAATAAACCGTTACGGTCGATAAACGATTACGCCGCTGCTTCCTTGAACATTTAATTTGGACATAACTCGCAATCTATAATGCGGAATCTTGATTTTTAACTTTTGTTAGGTAGATATAGTTCAACAGATTTCAATGTTTCTTGTTTCGAAAAAATCCGACTTAATTTGGGCCATGTACAGCCAATTGAAGTTCAAAACACCAAAACACGAACTGCCGCGCTGCTGCAGCTCGTTATTTAATTAAATTATAAACTATATATATTCATCGTCGTCATTTAGCCGAAATCATCAATATAATTTAAGATAGACTAACATTCAACTATTCCAAACTGCCAGTTCACACTATATTGCCAACTCAACATTTTCTGACGGTTTGGAAACTTAAAATATTATTTTATTATTTATTTAAATAAATCGTTAAATTCAATTATTTAAATCAAGTCCAACATTTAAATAATAAAATAAATTAAATAATTACCAGAAAAATGCGGGTCGTTACATTCCTTCCCCCTTAAAATAATTTCGTCCTCGAAATTGCTAAGGCCTAAAGAAGGTGTTAAACTTGTTATCTTTACGAAAATATATTTAATTAAACTCTGTTTCATATTTCAAATCTAATCCAAACGGTTTTAAAAGCAATTTATTTCAAATAACAAAATTTCCCACAAATTTCAAAAAATTTCTAACACCCAAAATTCTGGAAAAATTTCGGCAGAGTCTCCCCTATACGGAGGGACATCTGCAATATCGCAGGTTCAAGAAATATCTATATATCGACCAACAAGGTCGGAAAAATAAAAAAAAAATCCAAATCCAAAACCCAAACAAAACCAAAATTCTATATTTGCGTAGGCGTACCTTTTGCGAGCGCTATTACGCGATAAGCGATATATATATTCGTGCTTGTTTGATTTACATGCCAATTGGATTCAAATTACTCCAGAACTCTCTTGGCTTAACTCCATACCTGTACTCAACTCCAGTGAAATCCATTATTGCTCAAAACAATGTCAGACAGGCCAAAATACTTATATCGTCCAATTTCAACCAATTCCACACGCAAATCAATTCACATGCAGTTTATTTATAATTATCTCTTAACTATCCAATTGTTTAATCTTGGATTTATTCAACTCATTTATTTCAGATTTGTTTTCCATCAATGTTGACGAATTCTATACAATCCATCTCATATCAAACAAACAACCAAGGCATACCAAACCAACCAAACCATTTTGATTCACATATAAATTTCTTGTTTACTTTTACTTTGTTTCCACATCAATTGATTAACATTGGTTTATTTCCATCCAATTACCATTTTCTCGATTTCACAAGTGAAATCTCCTTATTATATAAATCTTTTCAATTGGATATTCTAAATTTGAATTATTATTCAAGCTATTCAAACAAATCAATTGAGAGAAATATATTTATATAAAAAATATAATCCAGGCAAAACTATATAAAAATAATTTTATAATAAATTACAAATACGCGCCCTCATATATACATAGTCAAACTCAATCTAGGGTATTACTAACCCTATCTCTACTGAGTCACACCACAGAGCCAAGGTTATCACTAAACCTATAGCTCTGATACCAACTGTAACGGCCCGGGAAAATTCGACGCTCGAATTTTCAACAACAATACTTAATCCCGTATTACTTGTCAAAAATCCAAGTATCGAACCCCAAACTGTTAATAGAAAGAAGTTAGAGGATGAGGAATAGGAAGAAAGAAATTTTAGAATAGAAGAAAGAAGAAGAACACATCAGAATCTCACAGCGGAACGAGTAAATATAATATAACAAATCTCTTTGAAAAGAAGACTGTATATATACATACCATTTATCAAAGTAAACATACATCAATCACAGCGGAAATACTTGTATAACTAACGGTGAAGCCTCCTGCTTCCATCTCTGAAACTTGCAGCGGAACCTAACCTGTAAATATGCTTGGTCTGACCCGAGCACATTTGATTTAAAACAAAAACACACCGGGTCAGTCTGGAATACTTTCAGTGATAAATTCACAGAACACACAACTTGTTTAACTTTGGAAAATCCTTTCTGAAATAAAAGGATAATAGTAAGACCAGCCCACACATAAACACGGACGGTTTTTACCTTACTATAACCCAAAAAGTTTTTGAAATCAATATCTTTTTCTGATATTATCATAGTGTCTAAATACAAGTAAATATCAATTTAGAGGAACGCTTGCATCTCACGCTCCCCATATATAGTATACAAACCAAAACCGCGGGCGCTTATTGGATATTGGATTCCAACTTGACAAGGTATGGGTCCACCTTCCGAACGTGTATCTCTAGAGGCGAATACACTGGGTTCAACAAGAACGTCTTGCAACCCGGCCCACACATGACCGACCACTCATTTCGCTTGAGTGTATCGAATGTATATCACCGACGGTTGGGCTCAAACCACCGTCTCCCTAAAAGGGACAGCATCGATAGATTAAAGAAGCAAAAGGAATTTCTCTAGATAGGTGATTATACACCCTAATGGGAGCGACCCACATAGCCATGCTGCCTGCCCGATTTTTGTCATTTACCGGTTGATGAGGCTTGAGGTTACGCCTTATCATCACATCAGATTCACTTCGAATGCCACATTGTCAGATCCATCAAAAATCACTAATTGACGTCTACAACAATACATTACGTGTCAGCTAAAAGAAGTTTCCTTCTCTGCTTCCACTCTTGGTACGGTTGAAGAAATCAATGTACGTGACCCTTCTGGAAATATTCTGTCAGACATTCATCCATACAAGTCATCCGGGCACAGGATGAACCGAAGGCACTCTCCTACCGCATCCAAGGTATCACCCTATAGATCAGTAGCGGGAAGTCCTTGCAATCCGAAGATTTCAATCACGACAGAATCACAAGTCAAAATATCTTCGGGAGCGACCCTTAGAAATCCAACGAGTATTTCTTCCGCTCATGAAGATCAACGGTCTTCAATGCTCCATCTCGACCATCTTCTGATATCTTCGACGTTACGTATTTGCTGGTCGGAAGGGTTTTCGAATATAAATTCGATCCCGGTCTTTCCGTACCAACAATCGATAAAAGGCCAACTTTGATAGTCGGTGATTTAACTATCAAATCATAACAGTGGATCTCATTGAACTGGCAGCTCAGGTCCTTTATATGAAATATCTCATAAAACCAATTTATCGATTTCTTATAATCGACTTCATAACTTTATCTTAACAAAACTCTTATGGGTTTCGTTACTTGAAAACATTACTCGCTACTTGCTCTAGCACAACATACTTACCAAGCTTCTCTTTTTATTTCCTTTGTTTGGAAATAATGCCATATTTTATAAATCATCCTTTATTTCTTTGGTCGTTAACATCGTATAATTACCTCAAAACCCTTTTGAATTTCTCTTTGATTTGAAATCCTGGTTATAGTTCTATAAATCCACTTTCCCTTTATCATTTTCATATCGTTATATTCTTATTCAATCAACGACAAATATTTAATTACCAAAATCCCTTTCTTATCATGATTAAACCACTTCGCTTAATTTCGTTCCCAGGTGAACGCTTGTTTTAAAGTCCTTGTTTTGGGTAAAACCCCTTTTTCATACTCGTTTATACGATTTGAATTAGATTCAATTGCCTTTCGATGCTAATCCATTTTTAAAGGTTTGTTTTAAATAAATGATAAATTCCATTTATTGCAAAATATCTCGATAATCACTTCTCTATACATTTCAAACAAATATCATCTCTCGATAATAGCGGAGCCGTTCAAGTTGGGGTATTCCAATTACCTCTCAGACCTTGATCGACAACGTTCTTATCTCAAGATAGATAAAAGCTTATAATTTAAAACCAATGTCAAACCATCTCAATAATCCAATATGTTATTCCCGTTTCCATTTATCTTGGTTTTATAAACCATTTTCTTTCATTTCAAAACCCACTTTTCATATTAATTTCTTTTTATTAATTGAGCAAAACTCTGATTGGAGTGTACGCCTTAGGTTGCACTCATATTTACAAATCTTGTTTATACGATTTGAAATAAATTCAAATCCCTTTCATACTAATCTATCCATAACTTATATTTATTTAAGAGGAAATTTCTAGTCTTTTAAATGTCAATCCCTTTGATTTGATCAATTTAAAACAAATTGACATAATCGTCAAACTCCAACTTTAAACGGTTGATTTTCGCCAACCGTACATATCAGTTAACCATTAACTGATATACGTTATCATTTCTTCCTTAAATTTATTAAATAACTTAATAAATTTAAAACATCAGTTAATTGATTATAAGAACAATTATTTCATTTACTAACCCGTAGGTTAGTTCCTGACTGCAGTTCATGAATGACTGCAGTTCATAAATAACAGGATAAACAGTTGGTTCCTGCCAACCATAACCCTCAATTAAGCGGCTAACTGACTTCTATTCAATTTCTCTTCTTAAAATAATTAAATAACTTAATTAATTTAAAACATCGGTTAATTGTTTTGTAAAAATCAATTATTTCTTTTCACTAACTGTATGTTAGCTTCGACTGCAGTATTAAAAATCTCTATTGAAACTGATTATAAACATATAAGGAAAATTATAAACATTTTTCCATATAACATAAATAAATACTTTAATTTATTTAAAAACATCACTCTGCTTATTGTATAAACATTTATTTAGTTTACTGCTTTATATACTAGCTCCTTACTTTACTGTTCGTAAACAGCGTAAAAATTCATTGTATAACTTATAAGTAATCATGTTTGTAAAACATGATCCTAATTATAAATATCTTTATAAAACTTCTTATTCATTAAAAATAAAATAAAATAAAATAAACCCCAAAGATTTAATTCAGTTATAAAATAAATTTTATAACTTGAAACTGCGTTTGTTCGCCTGACGGCAAAACGATGTTTTGAAAAAACTATAGATTTAAACCCTCACTGCCAACCACTGTCGACTGATTAAAAATCACATCAACGATCACATCAATTCAACAATAAACAGGTTTTGATGTCAATTGGGGTTCAAACAGTTATGTGCAACCAGTATAAAAATAAACAACACACAAAAGTTATTTTGAGGAATCCGGTCAGATCCCTCCAACCTGTTATTCTCTGCATCACAGATGGTTATCACATTTAAATAAATAATTTATCAGCAATAATAAAACAAACAACCATCTAATCAACCATAAGCAACCAATGCAGTCAATCAACCAGTATTTATTTTTAAATGGATTTATCACATCACAGTAGTCCAGAAAAGTGTGAGAATTAACTCACATTGTTTCGGTCGGCGCATCCTTCTTCTTCTACGTGACATGTCATTCTCCCAAACCTTAACCTGCTACTTTTGTTGTCATCGCACGCACATTTCCAGTCCGCATCCTCCGCCTGAACCTCACGTCCAACAAAACTCGGCTGCTTTCTCTTTTCTTTTTTCTTTTTCCCTTCTTTCTTTTTTTTTTTTGTTTTTTTTTTTGTATTCTACTTTTTTTTGTGGAACTACTGCAACAAATGTTTGCACTTCATGCCATCCATTTCTTCCATGCTATCACCCCTCACGTATCCTGCCAACATTCCACAACACAAATCCGCACGCTCGTACACCTCCTGCATGATCCATTTGCTCCCTCTTCATTCCATTGTTTCGTTTCTTCTTTTTTTTTTTTTTTTTATTATACTCGCGAAAAGGCCCACTCAGCCCAAACTACCCTTCTTCTTCTTCTTCCCATAACATCCGCACCACCCCCTAAAACAAAACATGCACTACCTCCTGAGAAAACATGCACCCTACGTCGCCCCTTATACTGCTGTTACTCCAATTGTAAAATCATGCTCCAGCACTTACACCGTAAGCATAACCGCACCTTTGTTTCTCCAACATATCATACTCCCCCATTTTAAAACGTACCGCACCATCTTCATGGACCAACTCACGCATCACCAACTTCCATTTCATGCTGTGTTCACCAGTACCTTTCCCTTCCATGCTCCCACATATTTCCACGCAGGCACCTGGAAGTGCTTCAACCGTTCTACCGGTTTTTTTTTTTTTTTTTTTTTTTTTTTTTTGCATAGGAAAGAAGATCGGATGCGAAGTGGCCAAAAAAAATAAAAAAAACATCAGCTATTTATAAAAGATGAGGCGTGGAGTACACGGCTCAAATTACTTGGAGAGCACGGTGTGTTAAATACCTTCATACGCACGAAAACTAAATGCGTGGGGAGCACGGTTTGGTTGGTTTGGGGGTCACGGCAGCGATGGATTTGTTGGCAAGAAATGTGGTTGTTTGGGACGCAAGCAACAAATATATTTTGTACGCAAGGGATAACAATTGGGACGCAAGGCTTCAGAAAGAATTTGAGCGCACACTTCACATGTGAAAGAAAGAATGGTTGGGATGATTTATTAATATTTTAATGTACACAACTTTGTCATGGAGAAATCGGCTTAAAAACCACTACATACAATCTTTAATCGAGATAAGGACACCTATTCCTAACATAAAAACATATTCCGGATCCAATGGGACAGGTTTCGTTGAAATCCGAGACCGTTTGTGAAAATCCTTTAGAAAATATCGATGAAAAACACCGAGCAATAATTTCTTAAAATTACAGAAAAAATCCTAAAAATATGAGGCCTTGACGTTTCACTAGACCTCTTCCTAAGGTTTCGTATGAAACTTGTTTCGTTGAATTTAGAGTTCGTTTGACCCGTTAACTATTCAAATAAAGTTACCTACACCACTATGTATTCATGTATGAGCGTTGCAGACTGAAATAAAAATACAGTCGTGTTCAGTGAGGTGTCGCGATCCCAAAAATATAATAATACCGGTAGTTTAACTTATATTGTGAAATCCCAAAATGTTGTCACAGGGTGCAAAATACTCCAAATAAAAAGTTGCTTATTTAATTAATTAAAAATTACAGTAAAATTCTAAAAATTAAATTAACACTATGTCTCAAAAGAACCTTGTCCAAATTCGAATCCGGTATGGAGTTATTTCAAATAAACCGTTACGGTCGATAAACGATTACGCCGCTGCTTCCTTGAACATTTAATTTGGACATAACTCGCAATCTATAATGCGGAATCTTGATTTTTAACTTTTGTTAGGTAGATATAGTTCAACAGATTTCAATGTTTCTTGTTTCGAAAAAATCCGACTTAATTTGGGCCATGTACAGCCAATTGAAGTTCAAAACACCAAAACACGAACTGCCGCGCTGCTGCAGCTCGTTATTTAATTAAATTATAAACTATATATATTCATCGTCGTCATTTAGCCGAAATCATCAATATAATTTAAGATAGACTAACATTCAACTATTCCAAACTGCCAGTTCACACTATATTGCCAACTCAACATTTTCTGACGGTTTGGAAACTTAAAATATTATTTTATTATTTATTTAAATAAATCGTTAAATTCAATTATTTAAATCAAGTCCAACATTTAAATAATAAAATAAATTAAATAATTACCAGAAAAATGCGGGTCGTTACAATGTTCCTGCAAGTTTGAAAGACACGTTGTGGAGCTGTGTGAAGGTAATTTGCAAACTTAGCTGAATTTTACTACTTAAATCACTATAAGAAAACAGTGATTTTGCAGCGGAAAATCCGACGCTAAACCGTTGCTAAAGGGCAATTAGCGATGGATTTGCAGCAGAACACGACTGTCGTTAAAAAATACGTCAGTATTTTAGACACAATTTTGCAATGGAAATTAGCGTCAATTCTCCATCACTTTACCGTCGTTTTATGATATATTAACATTTCATTTAAAAATATATTCACCGACGTTTTACCAACGGATATATATAACATAATAAAATAATTAAATATTTATCCAGCGCTAAATGCACGCTATTTAGCAAGGGATTACCAAAGAAAATATGTAACAAACTTTTTGCATTTCAGTTATCCATCGGTAAATCCTAGCTATATAGCGACAGATTAACGACGATGATGTCTGTTAACACGTATACATCCTTTTGTTATTCGTCGGTAAACCGTCGCTATTTTTAAAATTTCAGCTTCTACTTAGCGATGTTTTAGTGTGGATTTTTATAAAATTTCCGTCGGTATTCCCTTTCTATTTTGTTTATTTTTTTTAATCTTCTTTCAGCTATCACCATTACCAGTCGATAGTTATATACACACACACATGAATATATGCATGCACATAAAACGAGCGAAATGAATAAAAAAGAAAATGAATTGCTAGTTTTTTATCACAACAACACTTTTTTTACTAGAGTTAATATTCCATAAACAATACCATCCACAATCATCCATTAACTCATACATACACTAGACTAAATTATAACTAACAAAACTATTCAGCTAGTTCTAGTGGTATTCCATATAAAAACATTCTTACAACAAAATATATCCAGCTACCATACACGACTAACTCGTGAAGATGACGATGGCGAAGGATCTGCATAATCAGATTCATCATTTCTCTGAAGCATTGTCATCACTTGTCTCATTTGTACTTAAAAGTTTTCTCTATCTGCTAAATAAATAGGTCATGCAGATTTTCTCAGGTTAAAATGAAAATAAAAAAGTGTTTGGTTAAACACAAGCAGAACAAAACAATCATACAGTAAGTAGTAAATGTCAAATGCTAAATAAGTATATTACAATGTAATGGGGAAAATGTAATTCTTTTCAATTGTGTATTTTTTTTCTCTAAGCCGCCGTAATTACAAAGTATAAATATATGTTGAAATGTGAAGATCTGTATACATTTCTCATTATAATAGAAGCATGACATAATGTTTCAAATAAATCCACAATTCACATAACTGGGTACATAAACTAGAAATGAAGCATCCTTTTAGAAGGCATATAAATGTTAGTTCTCCTTTTTATAATATGAAGTAAAAGCAAATATTACTTCTAGAATGAGGAAATTACTGCCTCACCTCAAGAGTTTGTGAGTTCAACTCTGTTGTTGATTCTTTTATGTGCCTTGCTTCAGACTTCTTTTTTTAATAATCTGGAAAACATAAAGATTGTAACTATCTACCATATAACCTGAATGGAATTTTTTCCTAAAGTGAAGTATAAAGTTAAGAACTCATTTTACATGGTGAAAACTTACGTTGATAGGATGGTGACCCGCACAAGTTCCATACAATCCACCCAAAGAAGTCTTTGTTTTATTAGTACATATGTTATTATGTGTGCAAATGTCCAGAGCTTCCATCTAGCCTGGCAACCTAAATTAATTTGTTTAGATGATATACGTATGGTCGAAAAGCATCTACTATCATGAGTTTGTTAATTTTGGCAAACTAGATATAATTTCATTTCTAAACATTCACTTGTATTGTACTATTTTCTTGTATGACAAGCCAACCAGACAGAATTGTGTTTGTAATCATTTGATATTTGACAATTAGTCGTATACATAGCAATGGCATTTTTCTACCAGTAATTATGTGTTAGGATTGATTAATATGCCATAAGAACCTAAAAAAAATCAATTCTAAGCATGAAGTGTTTTGTATTGCCATTGGTGGATCAAAAGATAGAGCAGAATGCAAGTGTAAAATCAAAATTTAAAAAATTAACCTCTATTTCAAATTAAACAGTTGTAGTTCTTATTCTTAATATAGGTATTATTCAGTTACTGAATACTTTCTTCACTCATCCATAGTTGAAGAAAAAAACTAGTCTAATTATGATGATGGTTCAGACAACAAAAAATGAACGCGGATGAGTAGGGTATTGACATCATTTAACGGGCAAAAATTGAAACTGCATATTATTAATAGCACAGAGATGTTGCACTCGCTAAGGAGAAGAAGCATTTACAGTAAGCATAGGTCAAAAAGTAGCTTTCAATTCACCGAAAATGGTGATTGGAGATTCAAATCGTGGGATACCTAAGACCACAAAATAAATGTTGTTCCAAATAGCAGCCCATATAGTTTGATCAAACTTAACTTTGACAAGAACCACCCACCAATCTTGGTGTAACGGCGCGATTTTCCATGCCTCGAAAACCGTGTCATTATGGGAAGAATTTAGAAGATGAGATAGAAAAGATAGAAATTATAGAATAGAAGAATAAGAAGACATCAGAATTACACAACGGAATAAATCTCACAGCGGAATTTCACAAATTACATAATATATTACATAACAGAGTTTGTTACATCAGAGTACATCATTCGAATACAACATCATACGTTATACGGGCCCAATACATAAACTGGATACTTGGAGATGGATATAGCTACTGGTCTTGGACTTGAACTTCATCAGATTCCACTTGCCTTACCTGAATTACTTTCCTACTCATAACAAGCATTATGAGTACCCAAGAGTTTAGGAAACACAGAAATAAACTCTGGGTCAGTCAAGGGACTGGTGTGAGTAAACACAGTTAAAAGATGTGAACAGGGAAATAAAGATTAAGGTTTTCCATTTTGACGGATTCATTTAATTTAGAAATCTTTAGATCAATCCATGTCTAATATCTGGATAAAGATCTAAGTATTTTATATCAAATAATTTGATATTACTACAGTTTTTATCAAATAAATAACCATCTAGTGAAACGCTTGCATCTCACGTTCCCGTATATAGTATAAAATCATAAGTCGCAGAGCGCTTGTTGGAGATTGGATTCCAACAGACAAGGTATGGGAGCACCTCCCGATTAGTGTACTCTAGAGAGGGTACACTGGGGTTCAACAAGAACATCTTGCAACCCGGCCACACATGACCGCCCACTCATTTAGCTTGAGTGTTGCGAATATATTATTACCCCACGGTGGTAGCTAGCAAACCGTCCCGAAAAGCTGCAACATCGAAATAAAGATTAAGAAGACAAATAGGAATTTCTCTAGATGGTGATAATACACCCTGCTTGGGAATGACCCAACTAGCCATGCTGCCTAGCCCAACTTCTGTCTTTTCCTGGTTGTGAGGTTTTGAGGCTACGTTATCTTCTAGAACATCTGTCACCCGTTCACTTTGAATGTCACATCGTCAAATCCTCCAAAGTTGACTAATTTGATTTCCACAAAAATAATCGGGCTGTTACGTTGAGTTTTAGAGAAGGTGTCTTCCCGCCACCACAGAAATACGTTTGAGGAAATCAACGTACACGAATCTTTTGGAAATACTCTGTAAGACATCCGTCCATACAAGTCGTCCTAGGACTGGACAATCCGAAAGCACTATTCTGTAAAACAAAATAGCCCTTGTATATCTCCGTCTTCAATTATCTTCAAAAATCTATGACCCACGACATATACATCAAATCGAAGTGGAATATTAATTCCGGACTCTTCGAAATGATTTACGTAATGTCTTTTACTATTAGTTGATACATAAGAATGATTTTCAATATTCGTTTGATCATAAACATATTCTTGTTCAATGGAATAGTTATCAACTCAACACAATTCATTTTATATACTCTTTAATTTATGATCCTCGACCAAACAGAATTGTATATATATCTATGTTGTTTAAATCCAGACATTCGACTTGTCTTTTATAAATGAGCGACTAAAGCATGTGCATCGCACACGGTATTTTATTCAATTTTGGCTGTCCTTTATAAATGGACAACTAAAGCGTGTGTGTCACACGTGGTACTTTACTCTAAAATGTCTGCTTGTTTATACGACATTTTATACCTTTGTCATACTTTGTAAATTCTCTTTTTATTTCCAAATAATTACGAATAACTTAATTTATACCATTTTCTATTTTCTATTTTATTATTTCCTTATTATGGAACAGTTATCGATCTAAGTCGATCGATAGCGGTTTAATGTGTATTTCAACATTCGATTTATTTTTGACACTCCATTAACTTCCTATCATATTATCGATCAATATATTAAATTTACATAAATGTCTCCATTCTATATTGATGTTATTCAATGAATAATTTAATTAGAACTTCATATATTTACCTATCTTATATCGTCACACAAATTTTAACAACTATTTTATTTTCCTTTTTCAACCACCTTAATAACCCTTTCTTTTCTATTCTATATTTATTTTATTTTTTCTTTTATTTGATTCCTAAAATCCTATTACCTTTAAATCATTTCCTACTACCTCTACTTTCTATTTCCTTATTTACTTTTCTCTTTAAATTGTTTCGGCCCATCAGCCCAACTTCCCAAGTCCCTCTTCCTTTCTCTCCCTTTTCTTTTACCTTATATTTTTATTTATTCTTCTGGCCCAAACCCAATAATGTACAGGCCCACGAACCCCATTGTTTCCTTCGTTGAAAACTGATGTTCCCTTCCCTTTAAAAATCTTTCCACCGCCTGGCACCCATTTTCTTGCTTCGTTCAACAGCCTTGCCCAAATGGTTGCTCCGATCCTTCATCATTTCGTTAGTGCCAATCACTTTTTAACTCCATACGTGTTCGATCAGTTCAACTGACCCAACAAATAGACTGATCCCTTGTCCCCTTCTTCTCCATTTATTTTCTGCCATTTCTTGCGGATATTAAGATGCACGGCTGTGCACGTGCACGCAATGTCCGATGACAAGGAAGCCATCACTCCTACCCCAAACAACTCGCATCTCCTCCTCAGATCATCATCGATCCTCCCTCGAAGCGCCAGAGCCCCTCCTCCTCAAAACACCATCCCATTTCATTACTGTCGAAACAGCTAAACTTCCCGTCACCCAAAACTCGCCTCTCCCAACCACCTCAGACCATCAGAAGTTCCTACGCCACCTTCCCCTTCTTCTCCGATTTTAGACGTAACTCCACCATCGAATTTAGCCCACTCGATCAACCCAAAACCCCACATGATCGATCCAAAAACCGTGTACCCAAAACAGACAAAAATCCTAAACTAACTTCATTCGCTCAACTCCTTCAATGGAAAAATTATTAACCATTTTTCCCATGATCTCTACGCCTTCCATCTGCTCTGGTATCGACGCCTTGGTTTCTGACCACCGGGATTGCCGAAATTTGCTCGTAATAGATTTTCTGATGAACCTAGGAATTCTCTATATTCCTAGCCCTAAAAATCGTGATACATATATGTAAATTCATGATTTTCTATTACGAATTCATTTATATACCTGAAATTTGAATTTTAGATGATTAGGAAATCATGTTTTTGAAATTGGTGCCTGGAAACTGGTGGTATTCCAGTATATACATATATATATATGTTTATAATATTTTTAACTATTTAAACTTACACTATGATCATATATAAATGATTTTCATGTATAAAGGATATGTTAAAGCTGGTCTAAATTTGCACTATGTATTTTTGTACACCAAGGGAATGAGCTTTGTTTTCTATACAGAGGATGTTAACCTGATGTATACAGGGGGTTCATTAGTTTATATCACAACAGAATTATCATTGGGTACTGGTTTTAAGGCTTTACAGACATAGTTCCAAAACTTATACTAATACTGACATTAACTGGTAAATGGAACTGATTCTAAAATAAAGATTACATGAAGTTAGTTTACTCACAGTCATAGCTTTCCTTCTTTGTTGCTCTAGTTATCCTCTGCTACATGTTGTTTTCTTAGATTCAAGTGTTGTATGAGAAAGTGAATGAGTGTCAAGTGGTATATATAACAAGATTTTCATATTAAACAATTCATAGGCTCATTATTTTAAGTATTGTAGGCGCTACAGTATTGTTTCTCCTTAGGCTTATCCCTTGCCTACTTCTATACGGCTTACTTAAGCATTAAGAGAAGCATTGTTTATTTTGAGATTTTCATATTTCCTTGTCCTTGCTTTATCCTTCTAGAAACAAGATATAATCCAAGCCATACTCTATTCAATGCTGCGGAATTTCTTTGATTTTATTTGTAATATAAAATAGTTTTGCTTCCTCCCTAAGTGTAAGATATTTTGCTAGCAAGAATTATTTATTTGCAAGTTGCCTTGACGTGTATCTTTAGGGAATGGCCTTAAGCCTATATTAGCTCTACTATTCCATGTTAAATCTCATCAATGTTTTGATTTTGGCAATCTCTTCTTTGTTGGCATTTTATCAAACGCGTGGTGTGCTTCATAACATAATTTTCATTTAACATTTGAGGATACTTGTGTTTGCTATATTGATTCTTTTCATATGTTTTAATCTACTCCATTGTCTACACGGCTTCCTATCTTTATTTCTTAAATGATAAAACCCACATTATCAATACATATTATGCTACACATGTTTGTATATATAACTCAAATGTATATGAATTTTAGTTCCAGGATTTTGTTATGTTTTTAAATGTTTATGTTTTCAAAAACATAACTAATATACACCCTTATATATTACATATACACTTATGATTGCTTTGTCTTTGTTTTAATAAACATATTTTATGATTTAATTACCTGATTAAATCAATTTTATCATTAACAAAGACTAGCTAAAACCCGAGACATTACAGTCGACCCCCCTTAAAAGAATTTCGTCCCCGAAATTATAAGGCCACGAGTAGATTCAAATTTACAGTCAAATTCTTATATGTCTGTACTTTCCGAACAGATTCCTAATTTATTTGGAATTTATTCAACTTATTTCTAAAATTCAAAATTCTGATTTTATTGCAAAATCAGTTTACTTAGCTCTCATGGTTCTATATCCAATTAATCAACTCTAGTCAAGTTTTTACTACCAGGAATATCAATTTTATTCCTGGATATTTTCCTGAATCTAATTCGACGTTATTTAACTCGCCATGAGGTTGACTCTAATCACTTTAACGCCTTCCATTGGTTGAGGTGGTTGTCACACTTGCTCCTCGGTCTCGTCTTGCTTGAGAACTCATTTTCAGTTTTCTGAGTATATGATTCGAGAGTTAATACTTATTCGGAAGTCAGCCTTTAGGGATAACCTAACCAAATAACAAGGATCGTCCTATACTATATGGTTTTTATAAAAATACGCTCTCTCAGCACTAACTCTAAGCCTAGGTGTTCAGAAAACCTGGCTCTGATACCAACTGTAACAGCGCGATTTTCCATGCCTCGAAAACCGTGTCGTTATGGAAAGAATTTAGAAGATGAGATAGAAAAGATAGAAATTATAGAATAGAAGAATAAGAAGACATCAGAATTACACAGCGGAATAAATCTCACAGCGGAATTTCACAAATTACATAATATATTACATAACAGAGTTTGTTACATCAGAGTACATCATTCGAATACAACATCATACATTATACTGGCCCAATACATAAACTGGATACTTGGAGATAGATATAGCTACTGGTCTTGAACTTGAACTTCATCAGATTCCACTTGCCTTACCTGAATTACTTGCCTACTTATAACAAGCATTATGAGTACCTAAGAGTTTAGGAAACACAGAAATAAACTCTGGGTCAGTCAGGGGACTGGTGTGAGTAAACACAGTTAAAAGATGTGAACAGGGAAATAAAGATTAAGGTTTTCCATTTTGACGGATTCATTTACTTTAGAAATCTTTAGATCAATCCATGTCTAATATCTAGATAAAGATCTAAGTATTTTATATCAAAACATTTGATATTACTATAGTTTTTATCAAATAAATAACCATCTAGTGAAACGCTTGCATCTCACGTTCACGTATATAGTATAAAATCATAAGTCGCAGAGCGCTTATTGGAGATTGGATTCCAACAGACAAGGTATGGGAGCACCTCCTGATCAGTGTACTCTAGAGAGGATACACTGGGGTTCAACAAGAACGTCTTGCAACCCGACCACACATGACCGCCCACTCATTTATCTTGAGTGTTGCGAATATATTATTACCCCACGGTGGTAGCTAGCCAACCGTCCTGAAAAGCTGCAACATCGAAATAAAGATTAAGAAGACAAATAGGAATTTCTCTAGATGGTGATAATACACCCTGCTTGGGAATGACCCAAATAGCCATGCTGCCTAGCCCAACTTCTGTCTTTTCCTGGTTGTGAGGTTTTGAGGCTACGTTATCTTCTAGAACATCTGTCACCTGTTCACTTTGAATGTCACATCGTCAAATCCTCCAGAGATGACTAATTTGATTTCCACAAAAATAATCGGGCTGTTACGTTGAGTTTTAGAGAAGGTGTCTTCCCGCCACCACAGAAATACATTTGAGGAAATCAACGTACACGACTCTTTTGGTAATACTCCATCAGACATCCGTCCATACAAGTCGTCCTGGGACTGGACAAGCCGAAAGCACTATTCTGTAAAACAAAATAGCCCTTGTATATCTCCGTCTTCAATTATCTTCAAAAATATCTAACCCACGACATATACATCAAATCAAAGTGGAATATTAATTCCGGACTCTTCGAAATGATTTACGTAATGTCTTTTACTATTAGTTGATACATAAGAATGATTTTCAATATTCGTTTGATCATAAACATATTCTTGTTCAATGGAATAGTTATCAACTCAACACAATTCATTTTATATACTCTTTAATTTATGATCCTCGACCAAACGGAATTGTATATATATCTATGTTGTTTAAATCCAGACACTCGACTTGTCTTTTATAAATGAGCGACTAAAGCATGTGCATCGCACACGGTATTTTATTCAATTTTGGTTGTCCTTTATAAATGGACAACTAAAGCGTGTGTGTCGCACGCGGTACTTTACTCTAAAATGTCTGCTTGTTTATACGACATTTTATACCTTTGTCATACTTTGTAAATTCTCTTTTTATTTCCAAATAATTACAAATAACTTAATTTATACCATTTTCTATTTTCTATTTTATTATTTCCTTATTATGGAACAGTTATCGATCTAAGTCGATCGATAGCGGTTTAATGTGTATTTCAACATTCGATTTATTTTTGACACTCCATTAACTTCCTATCATATTATCGATCAATATATTAAATTTACATAAATGTCTCCATTCTATATTGATGTTATTCAATGAATAATTTAATTAGAACTTCATATATTTACCTATCTTATATCGTCACACAAATTTTAACAACTATTTTATTTTCCTTTTTCAACCACCTTAATAACCCTATCTTTTCTATTCTATATTTATTTTATTTTTTCTTTTATTTGATTCCTAAAATCCTATTACCTTTAAATCATTTCCTACTACCTTTACTTTCTATTTCCTTATTTACTTTTCTCTTTAAATTGTTTCGGCCCATCAGCCCAACTTCCCAAGTCCCTCTTCCTTTCTCTCCCTTTTCTTTTACCTTATATTTTTATTTATTCTTCTGGCCCAAACCCAATAATGTACAGGCCCACGAACCCCATTGTTTCCTTCGTTGAAAACTGATGTTCCCTTCCCTTTAAAAATCTTTCCACCGCCTGGCACCCATTTTCTTGCTTCATTCAACAGCCTTGCCCAAATGGTTGCTCCGATCCTTCATCTTTTCGTTAGTGCCAATCACTTTTCAACTCCATACCTGTTCAATTAGTTCAACTGACCCAACAAATAGACTGATCCCTTGTCCCCTTCTTCTCCATTTATTTTCTGCCATTTCTTGCGGATATTAAGATGCACGGCTGTGCATGTGCACGCAACGTCCGATGACCAGGAAGCCATCACTCCTCCCTAAACAACTCGCATCTCCTCCTCAGATCATCACTGATCCTACCTCGAAGCTCCAGATCCCATCCTCCTCAAAACACCATCCCATTTCATTACTGTCGAAACAGCTAAACTTCCTGTCACCCAAAACTCGCCTCTCCCAACCACCTCAGACCATCGGAAGTTCCTACGCCACCTTCCCCTTCTTCTCCGACTTTAGACGTAACTCCACCATCGAATTTAGCCCACTCGATCAACCCAAAACCCCACATGATCGATCCAAAAACCGTGTACCCAAAACAGGCAAAAACCCTAAACTAACTTCATTCGCTCAACTCATTCAATGGAAAAATTATTAACCATTTTTCCCATGATCTCCACACCTTCCATCTGCTCTGGTATCGACGCCTTGGTTTTTGACCACTGGGATTGCCGGAATTTGCTCATAATAGATTTTCTGATGAACCTAGGAATTCTCTATATTCCTAGCCCTAAAAATTGTGATACATATATGTAAATTCATGATTTTCTATTATGAATTCATTTATATACCTGAAATTTGAATTTTAGATGATTGGGAAATCATGTTTTTGAATTTGGTGCCTGGAAACTGGTGGTATTCTAGTATATATATGTTTATACTATTTTTAACTATTTAAACTTACACTATGATCATATATAAATGATTTTCATGTATAAAGGATATGTTAAAGCTGGTCTAAATTTACACTATGTATTTTTGTACACCAAGGGAATGAGCTGTGTTTTCTATACAGAGGATGTTAACCTGATGTATACAGGGGGTTCATCAGTTTATATCACAACAGAATTATCATTGGGTGCTGGTTTTAAGGCTTTACAGACATAGTTCCAAAACTTATACTAATACTGACATTAACTGGTAAATGGAACTGATTCTAAAATAAAGATTACATGAAGTTAGTTTACTCACAGTCATAGCTTTCCTTCTTTGTTGCTCTAGTTATCCTCTGCTACATGTTTTTTTCTTAGATTCAAGTGTTGTATGAGAAAGTGAATGAGTGTCAAGTGGTATATATAACAAGATTTTCATATTAAACAATTCATAGGCTCATTATTTTAAGTATTGTTTCTCCTTAGGCTTATCCCTTGCCTACTTCTATACGGCTTACTTAAGCATTAAGAGAAGCATTGTTTATTTTGAGATTTTCATATTTCCTTTTCCTTGCTCTATCCTTCTAGAAACAAGATATAATCCAAGCCATACTCTATTCAATGCTGCGGATTTTCTTTGATTTTATTTGTAATATAAAATAGGTTTGCTTCCTCCCTAAGTGTAAGATATTTTGCTAGCAAGAATTATTTATTTGCAAGTTGCCTTGACGTGTATCTTTAGGGAATGGCCTTAAGCCTATATTAGCTCTACTATTCCATGTCAAAACTCATCAATGTTTTGATTTTGGCAATCTCTTCTTTGTTGACATTTTATCAAACGCGTGGTGTGCTTCATAACATAATTTTCATTTAACATTTGAGGATACTTGTGTTTGCTGTATTGATTCTTTTCATATGTTTTAATCTACTCCATTGTCTACACGGCTTCCTATCTTTATTTCTTAAATGATAAAACCCACATTATCAATACATATTATGCTACACATGTTTGTATATATAACTCAAATGTATATGGATTTTAGTTCTAGGATTTTGTTATGTTTTTTAATGTTTATGTTTTCAAAAACATAACTAATATACACCCTTATATATTACATATACACTTATGATTGCTTTGTCTTTGTTTTAATAAACATATTTTATGATTTAATTACCTGATTAAATCAATATTTATCATTAACAAAGACTAGCTAAAACCCGGGACATTACACTTGGAATGGAAAAATATCCTGGGGACAAAGGATGGTCGAATGGTTAGTTTTAGAGCATTAATTAATTAATAATAAAAAGAACAAGCCAAACACCTACCTCACACAAATAATAGTAGTAATGCAAAAGAGAACCATGTAGATAAAATCCAACAAGACCGGATCTGAACATGCGACTGCGATCAAATTCAAACAGTGGCTTTCCTTCAACGCACTGCATGAAGATATGAATATAACTTGGTGCACATAAATAAAATGCAAAATCTAAAAATAATACGATGTGGCAGTCAATTAATCTCAAATGCAATCTAAGTTGGAAGTAACAGGAGGAAACTGTATTTACCAGGGCGATCCAATCGCCTATGGAGTAGACTACTCCACTTATCATCATCTTAGAAAGCACAGGATTTGTTTTCAATGCCTCTTCGTATGCAGTCCAGTAATGCATGGTGCGTATTTGATAATTTCATAAATAGTCCAACCCTGTAATAATAGATATGATTGTAAGAAATGTGAACATAACTCGCTTATGAGATATGCCCGACGTACTTGAAAGTTGAAACAACAATCAGTTATGTAAAAACTGGAATTATGTTAAAAATTAACCAGCATAAGTTAGGACTTAATTTTCATGAGGGAAGACGACATACATATAAGCAATAGCAACCATAACTTTCAACCTGCAAAGTGTTTTTGAAAATTCATAAGATGTTTTGGAAAGGTTTTGAATTTGCATCTTTGTTTTGATGACTTTCGGTAATTTGGAATGACATTCCAAAAGTCAATCAAAATGCTAGCTAATGAGAAATGTAGTTGCTAACGATGTAAGCCGTCGTCTGAATTCCATTTGTTCTTTCATAAGTATAGTTTATATCATATGTATTTTAGTACAAATATTAACTGTTTTACTAAGTTAATGGTTTATATTAAATGCTTTTAATGCATATTCACTACTCAAAATTATTTATTATCAATTGTTTGTGAGTTTATAATCTATGGAACTTGAAGGGAAAATTGCTAAATCAAGATATTTTCTAGGATGTCTACTGTATACATTGATGTGTAAAGGTACACGATAACTCTAATATTACCATAATGGTTGACTCTTACTTATTTGCGGGTCGGGTACTTGGCACAGCTAAGTACAATAGACCTATCGTGAACAAAATATTTTTATATTTTACACAGTGAAATAACACACCTTCGTGTTTTGCCAAATTTCGGGGAGGGGGGGGCAAAGGCATCCACACATGCGCGCACACTTTCTCTCGTGTTGTTCATTTACCGTATTTAGTAGTCTCCCCTCACTCTTGCTCAGCACAAAACAGTATGCAATCTCATCACTAAACGAAATATCTTCTGCCTATTGAAATCATCAACTACAGATTTTGGAGGTCTATTGTATGTTACCAACTAAACATATAACATCATCATGTCATTTGAAATCCCTTGTAATTCCTGAGTATAATTTGCAAGATATTAAAGGTGGATTAAATTAGGAAGATCACCACAAGTTAAATTATTTGGGCGATTGTGCAGCAATTCGCTAAATCAGTGCACTTGTAGCTTCAAGTCCCATGTATTCAATGGATAACTCACTAACTCAGTTCAAATAGTACTTAAGGATTTAGGACTAACATATGTGACAAAGAAATCCATGCTGAAACAAGAAATAAAATAGGAAGATGCAAGCTTCATAAGGAAACAAAATACAAGGGTGAAAGGTACAATAAATCGTTGAGTTCAATGCGTTTTCATTCCTATTAGGATAGGCTCAGATTAGCCAGAAATTGTTCAGCTTATATCAGTATAAAATGTTAACCGTTCTTTTAAAATAAAACCAAACTAAAGAACAATTATATTGAAACTTTGAATAACGTCTAATTAAATTATTAAGGAAGCAATCATAAACAGTCAGTGTAGGGACCAATGCAATACCATCATGTAAGGCTTAATGCCTGGTGCTGGTTGGCTAAACAAATATGATATAAGATAACTTGAACCATTTATGGCTGAATTATCCATCTATAATTTTGACTGAGACAACTTTCGGACCATGTTCATTAGTTTATGAACTATACCCAAATTTTACATAATGTTAAGATACGATTAAGAAATCTCTATATTAATTAGGGGAAAACTGAAGCATAATCATTAAATATTCATGTATATATGATTCCAAAATTAACAACACCTTTAGAATCATTGCTTTGTTGAAGCTTTTTCAATTCATCCATCGTTTCAGACACTGATTTATCAACACCAAAGCATGAAGCAATGTGAGGTAAAAGCAACTTTAGTTGTGCTTTTAATTCGGGATCCTTCCCATACTTTTCCAAAAGTGAGAGCACATCCTTATGTGGGTCGTCAGAGCTGCTCACATAATACATAAGATCAAAATGACTGTAACCCTCAATTTGAAACTTGCTGAATATTAAAAACAAACAATATGCTGCTTACTACAGTTCTCCAGCAGTAAAGCTCTAAATGGGTAAGATGTTTGGTTTAAAGGAACAAAGAGCGTTGTACCAATAAAAGTAATACAAACACGTTTGAACTGCAATTCTGCAGTAGCAGATCCCTCATCATTAACAAAAGAGCATGTTGTCATAATTCATATATCCTAATAAACCTCAATATGACACCGACAACAATCACAACACCACTTTCACTACACTAATAGGGTGCAATGTTTACAAAGATTATAACACAAACTAACAGTGTTATATGGTAACTATAAGCAAAACAAAATATGCTCTACAGATGTAATAGACATATGTTTATATCTTGAAAGACAAGGAAGGGATTTATACAATGTAAGTGAGAGAAGTGACTCCTTTAGCGATACTAAGCTTCCCGATGGTACATAACGAGATCCAATACCAGCATACAATGCATCAGTAGGAGAATATATTCTCTTTCCAGTGAGTCCAAGATAAGCTCCTGAAACAAAGTTTCCATAACATGTCAAGTGGAAGGGTAACATAAAACATATATACATTATATGTACATAACATATATATGTATACATATACATGTGTGTATACATGCACCTCTCTCTCTCTCTATGTATATGTATGTGTGTGTGTGTGTATATGTATATATGTGTGTATATATATACCTAATCATTTGTGGATACATTGTATCATTTATTTACACTTTAATCCTTTAATGTCATCCAAACAAGGCAGTGTATCATACAAGACCTTTATGCATTTAAGGTCAAATGGCCACAGACAAACTACGAAACCAGAAATTATGATCATAATTGAAAATTCATTAGCAAAGTTAGAATATATACAACACGTGATCAATCTGATGGTCTATAAAGGTGTATATATGCTCACACACGCCCTCCCTCCCATATGTATGTATGTGTATGTATATGCTATATACCCCTAAATAAACTAGGATAATCTTTTAATATAAAATTGCAATGATTTTTTCTAAAATATGCAAGCTTAAGTAATATTTTGATTTTATATTAATTTTCAAGTTGATGCCAGTTTTTGGTATTATGCTCTAATGTTTGATATTATATTGATTCTCTTTGGATTATGAAAACACGGAAAATTTGATCTCAAAGTCCGAATATATACTCGTGTAGAAACTTGATTTAATTTGAATCATAAAATGAAGGAGAAATTTGCAAGGAAAGAAAAAAGCAGACAAGCGTATTGTTTGATAAAGTTCAAAAATGTTTTATAATATTGTATTTTTTGTGTGCCCTTATTATGCATTATCATCACCATTCTCTACCCAGTACAAGATCTTTTGAGCAAGATCTGGGGTGGACAAGATGTTCTCTGACTTATCATAAGTTTCAGAGAGATTATTTTCAAAACTTGATCATTAAATCAAGCATCCAAAAAATCCAAATCCAAAGCTCACTATAGACTCACATATCTAAAGCAAATTGAACTGTATATAACATGTCGATTGCTACCTTCTTATAATGTGTTTCCTCATTAGACACTAATTTTACAACCGAGGACCAAACTCAAAACTACTACTGTGTATATACGTTGTTTTAGAGTTTGTTAATTAACGACTGTCTAAATGGGAGCTATCTCGACCCTATCATGAATGAATATTGAGTTCATAATACATTACACTATGCTTTGAAGACTACACCAAAATGACAATTTCTTTTGATATAGTCATTACAAATAAGTACATGTTTGGAATTAGATGATACTTATGTTGAAGACATTTGACTTATTTGATCCGATTTTCTGATTAAAAGAATACACATTGTTAGATGATGATGGTATCTAAACAGATTTGAAGGAGCATCTGTCCAACCGCAGAGCCCTTTCTTACTTGTAGATAATTCCATATGTAATTTGTTCTAATTCTTTTTTCTTTTATGAATCAGAAGCGCTAGTAGATATACTGGATGATGATTCATTGAAGTTATATAAATTTATATGGACTAGAACAGTGGCATGCCAAATGGAACCTTCAAAGTGTGAACTAAATTTATTATAGCAATAGGAAATAATTATTTAAATTCATGAAGAAGGTAACAACAAAGACAAGAACATAAAGTGTATGGTGAGAAAGCATTTTTTGGGTGCTTCCTTTTCTTCTTTGAATCCAACTGAGAATCCGTGTGAAAGACATTTTCATTATGCAGCAAGGAACTTTTCCAAATTTATTTGCAGCAAATGATTTACAAACTAAACAGCCAAACTTGCAGCAAATACATATATCGATTAACACCTACTAAATTACAAACTAAACATCCAAACTTGCAGCACATAAATTCAAATGATAAATTTCCAAGAGTCCAGGTAAAAATCAAATTATAATAATAAGTTATACTAAAAAGATCCATTGCTAATCTTATTTTAACGAAGGCGAACAACTACTTGCTTGGTGAAGGAAAGCAGCAACGGAATGCAAGCAACTATTTATCGGAAGCTGAATGGAATGGATGCGGGAAAACGCGGTTAGCGATGGAGTCGAGCAAACGCGGTGAGCAGTGGAGGAACAAGCGCAGTAAGCGATGGAGACGACCGAATGATTGAGGATAGCGGGTTAGGGTTTCAAAAGGGTTTCGCCATTTTAGTGATTTCCTGTATTTTGAGGATGACGGCTGCGAATGGGGTAAGGGTTTATTTTGCAATATGGTTTATTTTCATAAATTTAGCGAGCATAATCTGTAAATTTTAACCAGCGATAAACTAACATATGGTGACAATTAAAAATTGTACACAAACAATTTAAAATTTTAAAACAAATCTATTAACTGACATTTTAAAATTTTAAACGATAAGTTAACATAGGCATATGTCACAACTGTTGCGCAAAAATATAAAATATAAGTATCAACTATACTTATAAAATATAAGTATTAATTATAATTATCAACTGCAACTATTAAATACAATTATTTAAAATTAATTATTGAATGCTAGATATCGTTTCATAAGTATCAAATTTTATTATTAATTATTAAATAATTATTATAACAAACTGATATTTTTATCTTTTTATATGAATAATTGTAAAAGAACAATTTAAAACTTTAAGCTTTTGTGTAACATATATTGGCATACTAACTGAAATTTGTGATGAAAACATTAATTATTATTTATTACAACTTATAAATCATTAATTAGAACAAATTAATTATTAATTATTAAACATGTTCATAATTATTAAAAAAATAACACTAAAGTATATCTTAGAAAAATAATATAAATATCTCTTGCAAATCTGTTGGAATTCTGCTGCAAAATAGCTTCAATAAATATTCGTCGATATTCTGCTTGTATTTACAGCGGAAAATAGCGATAGAAATTTTCTACCGGTAATTTGACACAATTTGCAACAGATTAGTGAGGGATGATAGAAGACGACGGTAATAAACAAAAGAAAAAAAATTGAAAATACAAAAAACTATCCCTTGCAAATCACATAGAAATCCGTCGCAAATTAGCGATGGAAATTTCCGCTTCTAAATATTTGACGCTAAATCAGTGTTTTCTTGTAGTGAATATATGAAACTTGTCACAAAAGTAGCAAGACTGTTCTTTTTAATGTTTGATTTGTATTTAAGCAACGGTAGAATATTCTGAATGAATGTGAATATTGGGCTTTGAGGTCAATTCGTGACGCTTGGAGGGGGTACAAGAGTCATATTAAAAAGGCACACTATACGGCTTATGAAATTGATGAAGGGAGGCTTGAAAATAGGCCGGACGAAATTCCACTTCAGGATTTCAAAGTACTCTTGCAGTTTTAGGGAGATGAAAAAGTACAGGTATAATTTTAAGTTTTATCCCACAATTTTTTTTTCCTTTTTATTCATTCAAATCAGTCAGAGAAAGATATTTATTTCATGTTGTTTTGTAGTCCAAGGCCCTTACAAATTATGCAAATCGGAAATCGTATATTGGCACACACACTGCCGGTCCAAAACTTTTTTCCCAAATTCGGGGTAAGATGGTATGTATTTTGCTTATTTTTATGGTTGGCTAGTTTAACAATATAGGTCATATGGAGGTATGCTTGTTTAACTCGAATGCAGTATTCTTGTTAAACTTGTGAATAAACTACATATCCTTGTTTAACTTGTTTGGATATATTAGTGATATATGTTCTAGAACAATTGGTTTGATATCCTTTTACTATCTAATGTTTTTTTGTATCAGTCCAAGGAATCAGATGGAAAACTTTATGTTAAAACTCGTAAGCGGAAAGAAGGAAAGGTGTACAAGAACGATGCTTCAATAATGAACTACAGAATTGTAAGAATTTTATTTTCTCTTCAATTAGGCGTCAAAAACAGTGCTTCATTTTGCACATGATCATCATTATTGTAGAATTAGATCCTGTCTTGTTGAAACCTATAGCAGGATCGATCATAACAATGGGTGTGGTTTTTTACTTTGGGTTTCAGTGTGTTATATGCCGCAATTCTTGTTTAAGAAACTTGTTTAAAAATTGTTAATTTTATTTAATGTCACGTTTTAAAACTGCTTTATTTTGCAGGAGAAGATTGAAAAAGCAATTGGTGAAGGAGGCAACGATGGAGTTGTTCATGAACTTGTTTCTGATGGAAAGTCGCACGATCCATCATGGCTTATAGGACGGCACACAAAGTCTCCAAAATTTCAAAAGCTGCTCCAACAATAGGTACATACATACAGGAGCTAGCAACGAAGATAAGGGAAGATATAGCCGACAAAGTCAAAGCAAAGGTGAACAAGATGGTCAAAAGTGAATTTGATGCAAAGGTGGATGAAAAAGTTTAGGAGAACTTGGCAAGGATGCTTAAGAAATTGAGTGAAGCAAACCCGCACATGCACATTGATATTAGGGATCTTTGTACAATAGTTCGCAGTGAAGGTACTGAAACTGAAAGCAGTGAATGCAGTGGAGGCTCGCGCACTTATTCATTGATATTAGGGATCTTTGCGCACAACTGCAGTGAACATGAATTGATATTTAATATGTACTAGCTATGTTTGTAAGTATGCTCTGTGAACATGATTTTTCTGGCTATGTTTGTAAGTATGTTTGTAAGTACTAATATTTGTGTTGCTTGTGAATCCGAGATAATTAGTAGCTTAATTCAAAGTGATGTTAAATTCTATAATGTTGCAGTATGTGATTTAATGTTGTCATAGCTCTTATATAATGTTGTTGTATGTAATGTGAACTGTTGCCATTGCTATGATATGGTGTTGCCATTGTATGGTAAAAGTGTTGCAATGCATGTGGTCCCCACAACAGGGTTCCGTGAACCCAGGCTACAACCACAACAGGATTCCATGAACCTGGGTTATAGATTTTAGTGGACCCCACATTTTTGTAAATTTAGTACCTATGGCAACACCTGTGCTGATTTTGCCTTAGGGTCGCAAATGTGTTGCCTTTGACTCTAAGGCAACGCGGCAAAAAGGCAACCCTAAAAAAGTGTTGCCACAGGTCATTTTTTCCTATAACAACAATTTTTGGCACCTACTGCGTCATTTCTCTAGGGTTGTCGTAGGCTATCTATGGCGTAGTGCCTTTATTCAAGGGTTTATCCTGTTAGGGAACTGGGATAGTGGATAGTATAGTTTTGTAGCGTGGCAATGGAGATCTAGTACGCTTTCGTAGCGTGATGATGAAGACCTTTTGAGGTAGGTACTATGGGTAGTACTTAGATATATTGGGAATATAACTACAAATATACGGATTATTAGGTCTGATCAACTAGGTTGTAGATAGGGACGATGCACGCACAAATGCAAGTGTTATAAACCATAATAACCAAGTAAAAGTAAGTTAGTCAAAGAATGGTATTTGCAGTGTTATTCTTAGAAAGTATAATTTTTCCATTCACCAGAACTTTTGTTCTGACCCTCTCCTCATATCAAACCGCAAGTTCGAGAGGTGGTAGAGATTTTACACCTTTGAGACACTTTTCTAGATAGTATCATTATTATGGTGAGTAAGTAATATTTACTTACAATTATATTTTATTCATTCCGTTATGAGATATTTTATTGTGAGCTCTGATATATTTATCTTTGCCTTTCTGTGGATACAAGCCAAACCAACTCAGTTTCAGTGGACTTGTATTTTAACATTTCACGAAAAATTCGGACCTACTGAAATTTGGGTTCTTACAATATAGGTTTTGGAACGAAAACTGAATTTGCTGGGATGTGGTTTGAAATCACTACACCAAAATAAGCTTTCAACAACATTTGAAAAACATTGTAATATGATATAATAACGTTGTTGTAAACGTTGTATAACGACATGATGTCGTAGATATGAAATTGATAACAGCAAGAAAAAAACGCTGTTAAAAACAAGATTAGACAGCAATAGAAACTTGCTGTAAAAATGTTATACTCTTCACAACGTTTATTATTTGCTTTCAGAATTACTAATAGACTTTTTTGCCAGTGGTTTATAAACGCTATTATTAATTTTTCTTTTACTATTGTGATAATTTGCTTTATCTTGTCATAGAACTGATAGCACTGCATAAATGTTGTCATTAGTTCGTATTATTACTACAACACGCATGACATATTCTATTGCAAGATATATATATATATATATATATATATATATATCACCAATCTACATAACATTTTATCATATTTCATCTAAATAATACACATAACGTCAAATAAAACTAAAAACTATGGGATAAAAATACAACTATTAATGATTCTCATAAATAAATACGAATACAACATCCATAACTAAAAATTTACATAAATTTATAAACAAAGATGGTATTCATAAACTAACTTCATGCAACATTAGGCAAACTTATTATAACAAACCTGTTTACAATGAATGTTAAAAACAAACAAATTTTTCCTTTTAGCATTTGGTTTGATTCTAGCATAGACCACATAAGCATTTCAAAATTAAGCATGTCAAAACAATAAAATAAATAATAAGAAACATTAAACACTAGCAAAGAGATAATAGTGGAATATATAAGGCAGAATATTTACGATGTTGAATAAATTGGTCTACTTATCAATAAAAAGAAAGTTACAAAATCGCCCATAAATTATAGAAATGATCTTTTTTTATATCAGTAAACCTAGTGAAGAAAAGAAAAGAAAAATAGAAACAAACAATGAATATGTTTTGGCAATCAGATCAATGTATTTAGTTAAATTTATATTGCTGTCATTATATAAGATTCTAGTTTATTTTATAATTTTATATACTTAGTTAATTTTTATAAAACTCAGTTAACTTTGTTAATTTTTATAATATCTAGTTAAATTTTATAAGCTTATTCAATATTTATAAATATTAGTTAACTAGTTACTATAATAAATCTTAGCTTATTATTATTAATATTATTCTATAAGATTTAGTTATATTTTGTATTTTTATATAATTGGTTAACTTTTATGAACTAAACTTGTTGATTTTTATAAAAGTTAGTTAACTTATTTAATTTTTGAAATATTTATCTAATTTATATTAACTTGTTTAATATTTATGAATCTTGGTTAATTTAGTATTATTACAAATATAAATATAATTGTAACAATTATTATTATATTATAATTTAAGATTTAGTTTTGTTTTATATATTAGTTAATTTTTATAAAAAACAAGTAATTTAGTTAAAATTTCACAATACTTAACTAATTGAATAAAATTATTTAATATTTACAAATCTTAGTTAATTTATTAATATTATAAATCATAGATAATAATAATTATTAATGTTATTATTATACAATATTTGGTTATATTTTATACTTTTATACACTTGAGTTAATTTTTATAAACTAAACTTCTAAATTTTTATAAAATTAGTTAAATTTTTATAATACTTAGTTAAGTTTTATAAACTTATTTAATATTTATAAATCTTTGTTAATTTATTACTATTATAAATCTTACTATTAATATTCTTACTATAAAAATCTTCAGTTATATTTTATATTTTTTATATACTTAGTTAATCTTTAGAAACTAAACTTGTTAATTTTTATAGAAATTAGATAACTTATTTAATTTTAATAATACTTAGATTATTTTTATAAACTTATTTAATATTTATAAACTTTAGTTAACTAGTAAGATTTACATTGCGCGAGACAACAACTCCTTTGTTTAGCAATTCATTTAAATGGAGACCAGGCGATCCGGCCTTTTTTCGTTTTCTTTGATTTCTTTCCCTCATCCTCTTACGCTTCCTTCCCTATCTATTTCGATCCACTAATTTCCTTCTCTATGATTATGTCCGGCTTTTGCTTACGTCGGAGTTGTTAACTGATTTATTTTCAGAGATCAACCTGTGCCAAATCTAAAATCCTCTACTCCAAAATCTTTTTTTTTTCACGATCCTCCGCCCCTGCTTCCCAACCAATGCCCTAACATCCTCCAACAATCTCTTCACTACCTAGTGTGGTGTCTCTTGTAGCATATAGCTTGTTCCACGACACTGTCATTTCTTATTTGCCTCGCGACCTCCCAGAACTCCTATCTCCTCCCAGATGTTATCATATGCAACGCTAGGTTCCTAAGTGACTTCGTGCTTCATTACTTAGTGATTTTTATGTTCAGCATTGTCTGACTCAAGTCAGGACGATTTTGAAGTAATGGCTTTTGGTGGTGCATTCTGTTTTTTGGTTGTCTTTGTGGATAGTTTCTGTAGTCAGTCAGAGTTCGACTTGCAAGGTATGTGTCGTATTTCCGCCACCGTGGAGTTCTTGTTTCATTCACTACTGTTGTGTGCCTTGTCTAGTTTTCGTGGCTTGCCACTCATGCACTTCTAGATTATCGGCCTTTCGTTATTCTACCAAGTAGCTTAGGGTTGCAGGACATTGACTCTAGCTTGGTGAACTAAGGGTGAAAGTTCCCCATACGCTGTTGTGATCATGGTCAAGTTTTGTTGGTTCTTTATAAGGTATATGACTGTGTTGTTTAGGGTGGGAGTCATCTTGGTGGTGCTTAAGTAGTTGACTGTGTTGGTGTATTGGTTGTTTAGTTGTGGTTTGGTTTTCTTTTGGATTTTGGAGTTGATCTTGTTGTTGTGCTTTCGTTAGTCACTAATGGTTGATCAATTGGAGTTTGTTTGTGATTGCAAGGGTTTCTTTGTTGGAATCTACTCCCTTGTACTTGTAGTAGGGTTTGGTCATGTGAAGTGAGATATTTCTTGAGATCCAGCTGAAGTGAGATGCTGCTTGTGCAGACTGTGTAATTGCAATGTACTTTTCTATTATATGATTTGATAAGTTAAGACGTGTGTGCAACGTAATGGTTTCCCTACGTGGAATACCCTTTAGTAGTCTAGAAATAGTGTCGAGCTCCTACACTGTAATCTAGATAAATTTAGTGAACGATCCACTTTAAAAATGATATGTAGTGGAAGGTCCACCTTAAAAACCGATGCAGTAGGCTGGTAACCTGCCAATCTCCTGGTAGCTTTTAATTATTATTTATTATAATAATAAGTGTTTGCGATCACTTTAAAAATCAGACGGCTTTGCTAAAAAAAAATTTAGTTAACTGGTTATTATTATCACTACACCAAAAAAGATGTTTAGCAGTGTTTTAAAAACGCTACAAAAACCTTTTGGTAGCGTTTTAGTGAACACTACTACAAGTCCCGCAACTAAAAGTCTTATTTTTTTGGTTGCATTTTGATAAACGCTACCAAATCTTATGTACAGTTGCGTTTTTCAAACGCTACTGAAGGTTTGTACTTGGGTCATTTTTTGCTTTTCTATAGCATTTATTTTGTGCAAACTAAAACTTTTCGTTGCATTTATTTTTGTTACTAAAAATTAAGATGGTATGTTACATTTGTTTCCGTAGCATTTTTTAAACGCTGCTAAAATGTGTTGAATGTTTTAAGGCTTATTATAAATGCTACTATATACTGATAATGTCTTATATTATTTCCAGCAACCAGTTATATAATAATCATATTAATATCAACAACAATCATAAAAAAAGTTTAATTTTAATCAACAATCAATCATTAATCATCATACTCAAATAATTGAGCACATTAGTCACATAACTTTTTCCATAACCATTTAGATAATGGTTATTTGGTAAAATCAGCAAATTCACATAGCACAAGCATTCTGAATTTTTTTTACACAATAAGTACTAAAAAATATCATAATACATATAATAATTAAAATCATGTCCATTGTTGCTAATGGTCTTCACTCCAGAGAAGCTAATTATCTGTAGATAAGGTTGATAATCAATAATAAAAACTTTCCCTAGGTCAATAACTACATTCAAAGCTTACAGTATTAAAACTTAATTATCTAGGTCAATATAAATTATGCATAAATGCAAGTTCATTTATATTTTTGCATTTTATTATCTTACTTATTCTTTTTAACCAAAAAGTCGGCCAACACTAAAGAGAGTACTGTACAAGCTATAATAGAAAATATGGATGGGAAAGTAACGTCTTTAACTTAAATAACGAAATAAATAGATCATGTTTGAGAAATATAGCAGCAATTGTGCGATGTACACACTACTACAAGCATTTACACAAATAACACTAACAAATATGACAACGTATATAGCTATTAAAGTCTTGTTAATTGCGTGGTTACCAATCAACAATAAGAACTACAAACCAAAAATGAACGCTAAGTTACTGATTCAAAGGCTAAACCAAGTCATAAATACTTTTTTAGTATGGTCTATACAGTGATATGAAAAGGAAACTTTTTTTTTTAGTAATGAAAATAGCGAAGAAGGAAAAAAAAGGAAGAAGAAGAAACAAGCACCTTGGTAGCTAAAGTAGGGATAAATATTACACAGGATGACGCTGATGTTGGTGTTGGTGAGGGCGTTGAGGATGTTTGCGTCCGAGTAGTACTGACGAACGACATTTATAACGTTGGTCGATTTTATTAGGCTGACTGCATCCGGTGGGCTCGGTAGGTTGTTTCCCACTGTTCCGTAGCAGACTCCCACTATATCGTTGTTTACAAAATTTCATGAAGATCATGTTAGTTGAAATGGCAATAAAAAGCAATATATTTAACACAAACTACGCAGATGTGAAGAATGAAATATTGATAAATGAGAATAATAATGGAGCTAATTAAACATCGAAATAAACAGATTAGAAGAATAAAACAAAAATTATGGACGATTGTAATAATACCTTGATTTTCCATCAAAATATAATTTGTTTTTTGAAGTATAAGGTGGTTTTTCTATGAAGAAACTTTACACTGGTTAAATGTGGTGAATGGTTAGTTGCCGAACAAATACCGAAGAGTGCCTCTCACCTCTCACTTTGGAGTACTTACACTATATTTTGAA
This sequence comes from Allium sativum, assembly GCA_030737875.1. Taxonomy (NCBI): domain Eukaryota; kingdom Viridiplantae; phylum Streptophyta; class Magnoliopsida; order Asparagales; family Amaryllidaceae; genus Allium; species Allium sativum. The sequence goes on from CM060910.1 coordinate 104,753,679, forward strand.
CGTTAGAAAGTTTGGAGGTGCTCCAAATTTTTAATCTGCAAGAATAAGTAAACGCTCATGATCTAAAATCATCGATTAGAAGACTGACAAATCCCAAAAGAAACAACTGTTATAGATTCAAATATAAAGAGAAAAGACACAAAACTGAACCCAACTTTCCTTAAGACAAAAAAGTTACAATTAGATAGAGCTTCTTGAAAAGGAAAAAGAAACACAAATTTCCATTCTTTGATTTCAATCACAAGAAAACATAATCAGATGTGAAAGACAATTTTTATAAATTTCGATTGCATGCTTGTGCCGATAGGTCTCAACTACAATTCATGAGTGAAAATTGTTTGAGAATAAAATAATAACAAATAATACTTAATTGATAGGTAGATTATTTGAATCGATCTATTTGTTTATTTTATCTTCTTATGTTATGTATTTTGTTTCTTTCCCTTCAAATTAGCAGTTTACTTGCCAATATTTACGACATAGAGTTTAACAGTACAGATCCACAAATATCGTCACCAATCTTTATATCAATCTAGAATCACCAAAAAGAAAATGTGTTGGGTCTGCGCCCATATGTCATCAGTCATGATCAAACTAATCAAGTTCAAGACAGGATTTTTTTTTTTTTTCTTTTCTCTTACAAGCACAAGCACAAAAAAGAGAAACTTTGCATAAATATTGGTGTATAGACCATACTAAAAATATTGTTTTAGTAGCACAACAACAGTAAGCTGAGTGGTATTGGTGAGATATTCAAATATTGTTTTCAATTGTAGAAATTTCTTACGGTCCCTTCATATTTTATTTCCTTCAATCTTTTGACATGCTTATGCTGGTCCATGTTAATTATATGCATTATCACATTGAATAATATTTTGGATTTAATAATGTATAGGACTTCATACAGAAGGATTTTTTTCACAACCTGATAGTTCGACGATAGGAATATATATGTGTGTGTGTATGTGTTTGCGCACGCGTGTATGTGTGTATGAGAGAACCAAAATAATTTTATCTTATCATTTATATTTTTCTTCAGAAAAATGAAATTTGATCATGCTCACAAGCCATTTTACTTGGGAATAGCAAGTTTATGTATATTTTGTTTAAGTTTCAATTTTTTTCATTATTTTATATGCAGAATGAGTATCCCCATTGGATTTATGAGCTCTAACAAAGCGGCATTTTTTCTCAAAATAATTGTAGTGGTTGTTCTTGTTAAGTACAAATACTTTCTAACAAATACTTTATATACCAAACTAAAAGTAAGGGAGAGGTTGCACCAAAATAATCAGATGCATAAAACATGAAAGGCATAAGCAGAGGTAGGTAGTAGCCACGTACCTCTATTTCTTCCAAACTGGTTGTGTTTTGCTATTATACTCAAGCTGGTGATCGCAGTTCCAAGAAAGCAAGCTGATCCCAAATCTAACATGTGCAAGCCCTGCTCAAAGCAAGACAACATAAATTATAAAACTTAGTAAAACTTTTCTGAACAAGATTCAAATGTCTTTATTAATATATAAGAAAAGAAAACAAGCCTAATTATATACAACCCACTAATCAAAAACAAGCATACCAACCCAAATATAGCCCAAACATTCCTTAATGCCAAAAGTTAGTTCAATCTACTAGTTCTGAGTTGAGTCACAAACAACTTTCGCCATTTGGTCAACCAGGGACATTGAATTACTCTCATATGCAGAAAAAATGCTCTCCAACTAATAATCAAAAACAATAATTTACTTATTGCTCTGCGCCTTCTGGATCTTAATAGGAAATCATGCATATTGAAACAAGAACTAACACCTATGCATTACATTGGCACCAAGAATCCATGCATATTGAAAAAAATGTATAAATCACCAAGTTTTGAAGTCTCTTTGTCATTTGAAGGACATATTTAATAGAAGATGGATTTTTCCTCACATCATTGTAACTGCAAAAGAATCCATGCACATTGAAACAATATATAAATCACCAAGTTTTGAAGTCTCTCTTTGTCATTTAAAGGACATAACTAATAAAAGATTGATTTTTCCTCACATCATTGTAATCGCAAAAACATCATCTTAAGAGGCAGATGATTCCAAAATTCAATCACACACATGCTGTTCTGACTAAACATCTTTTCATGAATGTGCAACTTACCTTCTAAAAAAAACAATTCACGATCTTCCACTAAAACTCTAAGCATGCAATAAATCGCATATTACTCAGTTCATAAAGCTACCATAAAGCATATAAGGCATATAAGTCCCTAGCATCTTTTCAAGCGTATACGGCACATAAACCTGCTACCATAAAGCTGACGATGCACATCATGATAGGTTGTATTGTTCCATCAAAACACAAGGAACAAGTTCCCAGGCAGCCACAACCCACAGTGGTCATCGATACCTTTCATGATACAAAAGGAAAAGAAGTAAATGAGTTTGAAAACTCCAAAAAAAGTTTGGAAATGTGTTCCGAACTCAGTTTGGAACTGAGTTATGATCTCAGTTGCATACTGAGTTTCCAAACTCAGTATGAAACTGAGTTTCCAAACTCAGTATGAAAATGAGTTATAAACTCAGTAAACTGAGTTTATAAACTCAGTAAATCGAGTTTATAAACTTAGCACGGAACTAAAATCATAATTAGATTCAAAATAAATTGTACAAACATAAAAGCAATTCAATCCGCATCAATAATAATCAATTGAAATTTTGGATGTCCAATGTATAACCAAAACCTATATTAGTGTATATCCAATATAGCGGCACTGAAGGGAGAAACAAATTTGAAGACAGTCAAATAGATAATGAATTATAGAGGCAAAACAATAAATTTGAACATAATTAGAGTGAACAACAAATTAGAGAAGTGTCACCCAAAAAAATGAAGTTGCAGTAGAAGTAAACAGCAAATCATGTGAAAAAGCAACAAATGTACAGTAAAAAGGCAGCCATCAAATATAACAAATTAGAGGAACATGGCCAAATATTCCGTGGACAAAACAAAATTAGATTTAGATAACTATTGTTGTTTTTGTTAGCTAAAACTCCACTTTGTGGCTTTCTTCTAAAGAAGCAATGGTGATGCCACTAAGCATTATCATTCGTCCGTTGAAGTTAAGTTTAAATATTTTAGTTTAAATAATTAAATATTTTAATTGAAGAAGATTGTAATTTACACAAAAACAACTAAGATTAAAAAAAACCTAGAAATAATAACATTTGATACTTTTTGGGAAAAATTTAGGGCTAAAGTTTATTTAATGAATTACTGCTAAGGAGTAACAAGAGGGGTAAAAATTGACACAGAGAAAGATACCAGGGCTGGTGCGTGTTTTCTATAGCCTATATATATAACCATCTTTTATAATAGCCTACATAGTTAACCTCAAAGATTTAATCTTTCCAAATCCCACATATTCGATCAATTCATAAACTCTAAATAGGCACACAAGAATAGTAAATTAAAGTTTAATAGCCAGGTCAAAAATAAAATAAAGTTTTACTAATATGCAGGGCCGGTTATTAGGCAAGGCCCAATAGGCCAAGGAATAGGGCAACCCACTTCTCAGGGCAACGAGCAGAAAAATATATATTCTAATTTCTGAAATCGCGGTTTCCCTCCAACCTCTAGCGGCAACAAGCGATTAGGCACAGCAAGCCAGGCGCAACACGGCAGCAGCGCAGCTTCAATTTCCAAGCAACTCTCCCCTTCTACATCTCAATTTCTTCCCTCTGGCTCACTTCAGGCTTCAGCAAGGCTGGTAATTTCGAGACTTACTGGCTATTGCTGCTATTTTTCAATTAGTTTGGTTAATTCTTCTTGGCTATTAGATACTTAGAGAGTTAGATTTATTATAATTTGTAGTGTAAAATGTGTAGTCAAGTGATTCAATTGCTGAAAAAGACAACCGCTGTACTGTATGGTTGAACCATTGTCCATTGACAATTAGTCCATTGTAAATTTGTAATTAAACATTAAATTGACTGCAGGTTGAGGTAGTATAAGTTTTTATTTTCTCTCAAACTCAAAACTGACAAAAAATTCAAGAAGAAGTTGTTTTCGTTGAATGATATTGATATGTAAAGCTAAAAAAAAAAAAAAATCGGAAGAATTGTTGAAATATGTATTTTGTTTATGTATTTTGTGTGAACATTTGTTAGATGGATGATAATTAGTATATTAGAAGTATTGCAATTCTAACCTGTTAGATTGCGACCATTGTCTGTTCATTTTTTTCTTCAGGTTTATACTTGTTACATTATTGATGATCAAATTTTTTAAATTAATGCATCGGTTGCCATTCTACAAAAATCTGTTATTTTTATACAAATGGCATAGAAGTTTGATTTTAAGTAGTCTCTAAATTGCTGATTTTGCATTGTATGCTGCTGTTGTTGTACAAGCATGTATTGTAAGTTGCATTGTATCGTGGTGTGAGCGCTGGTTCTTTGTTTCTGCACTAGGAGCAGATGATTCAACAATTCTTCAGGACATGTAAGTGTTTTTTTTTTTGTACAAGGCAACGAATTTTGAGTTCGCCTAGGGCAACCCAAAGGCTAGAACCGGCCCTGCTAATATGATTAGCCAATAAGATGGATGAGTATAGCTAAAGTTAGGAGAAGGTTATAAACTCAGTACGGAACTGAGTTTACAAACTCAATTTCATACTGAATTTGGAAACTCAGTATGCAACTGAGTTTGGAAACTCGGTATGCAACTGAGTTTGGAAACTCGGTTTGGAACTGGTTTAGTCTTTGTTTTTCATGTTGTAAATATAAAATCAGTTACAACATTTTAAATCTATAGTTATATTTGAATTTTATTTTTTTATAGAAACAAAAATTAAGTTCAACGATAATGTTAGCAAATTACAATTAGCGAAACATTCTCCCATTTCACCGCATTTCATTCAGTTTTCCAGTGATGACACGAGACCCACAATCATCAGTTTATATATCTTATAAAAATATAATAAGAGATGTGTTTTTGAGAGCAAAAGGATGTTTTCATGCAGGATCAACTCATGACCTATGTTAAGTTGTGATCAGCCCTTCGTATGACATTTGTCATGTCTCGTCCCGAGATTTTCGTATGCAACATGAGATGAGAACTCAAATGAGATGAGTTTATATTGGGTGTAAATCCTGAATCTTAAAGTATATCTTGAGACCATATAGAAGTAACTAATGAGCCTAAAGTCATGATGAAATAAAAATCATAACATATTTGATTTGCATTGGAAAAGAGCCGATGGACTAGAAACGGTATATTATTTCATGGACATTAGCATCTTGTCTAATGGATTTCAAAGTGTAGTCGTCTTGTCTAATTACTATAATAAAACAGAGATATACAATAACTCAACTAAGCGACTTAACAATGGATTGATCTTATTTGAATCGCCACCAAGTCTGTTCATGGCATCTAGCATGCATGCCAGATCAACAACAGCCGGAACACCAGTGAAATCCTAGGGAATAAATACAAATATCAAAGTCAATGATAACACTGATAGGCAGCCAACAATGTATGCATATCCAGTATACAATCAAACATGCACAATGCTAAATTATTGAAACTGAGATTTCATTCTCGTCCGTCCTGTTTTATATTCTGAAAGATCTAACTATCACCAATTTTTATAATTAAAAAGAAATTCATTTGTTTTCTTTCTTACATTGTGTTAATTTTTATAATTGTGTAAAGTCGATAACCAACATATATGTAACTGTAAGGCCTTAGTTCTGTAAGGAATTTAAAAATAAAAAACATATCAAATATAATTCTCTGTTGTAACTTTTTATTGATTCATCAAATTCATCTCTAATTCAGTTCTTCATATTGACAAACCTATTTAGCAAAGCTAAAATAACAGAGTTTAAGAAGCACATTATACAAGAGCATAGTTTCATGATAATAAATTATAGCAGGAACGGAAGACTCATACCAAAAAATTTACAAAGAGGGAGATTAGAGTTCCAACTTCGCAAAAGAGTACAATATTCATGAAATTTCTGAAGAACTATTTCTTATTAACATGGAACTTGGTGAGGAAAAGAGTGAGTGTTAAGAGATGCACAAAGAATGGTAAGCACTGAGCGCTCCTACAATAAAGCATAACAGTTTCACAAACCTTCAGAAGTTGCCTAAAACAACTGAAAACTCCATATAATATGGACACACTGCTTTCCAAAACACTATCACTTCCCTTGCGTAACACTTCCTTTACCCAAGACAAAGTTCCCAACACCTCTGCACACAACCCAATCATTCAACCTTTTCAGCTGAGCCACAACAGATTTAGTGACCAACACCCAGTAGCATATCTTACAAATGGATTACAATACTAGCTCATCCAAACAGATCCCATAATGCTTACCTAGTTGGACCTTGATTCTTCTCCAGTGTTACCAAAGTTTTCCACTACAGTTTTTAAAAAATGCACTGTAGCAATCAACAACTGCAGTAAAATAAAGGCAGACATATACCATTATACAATTTTCATAACCAAAATTATTTTAAAACTAAAAGATGAATATAGATCGTACGGCCAAAGTATGTGAGAGATAGGACTGTTTTGCAAAAAAAAAAAAAAAAAAAAAAAAAAAAAACAAAAAAAAAACAAAAAACAAAAAACAAAAAAAAAACAAAACGCACAAGTGACCAAATAAAATCATACCTCTTGTTTCACCTTTTCCACTTCATAGCTATAGCCTACTTATTTGCCAATGAATATTTCAACAAGTATAAGACCAATCTAATAAACGTCTTCTCTTTCACGAAGTTCCATGCTAGGAATATGTAACACCCCGCGAATTCTACAACTGTGAAATTCATAAATTAAAGTATAATTAATTTTAATAAAAGAACTAAGGGAAACGGGATATGCCATTGCGTTCGTCTCGGAAAAATACGCGAAATAGAGTCCGAGTTTTCGAAAAACGGAGTCCGTATGAAGAAGATATGGCCTTCGGAAGTTTCTGAATTAAATTTAAAATTCAAACAGAATAAAACAGTTTAAAATTCCAAAATGGGGCCCAATGGGCCAGGGCGGAAAAACACCCGCCTAACGCACCCAGGTCGACTGGGCTGTCGACCTGGCCTAACCAGGTCGACAGGGCTGTCGACAGGCATGTCGACCTGGTCCAGAGCCAGGTCGAGCCCAGTCTAGCCTGGCTGGCCTATTCTATGTTGGTCGATTTTCTGTGGTCTGCTTTGTCATTAGGGCTAGGTGGCAGGCTCTAATTGGTCTCTCCTTAGGATGAATGGCTACGATCAATCCAAGCAACATCAATGGTCCTAATCAGTTTATAACCTCTATAAAAACAACCCTAGACTAAACCCTAATCTATTCATTCCAAAATAAGAACAAAGCCGCCATGTTGCTGAGGAACGACTAGGGGTAGCCACCAATTGGAGAGAGAATTAGGAGGCAAAATTCTAAGGCATAAAGCAACTCAATCAAATCAAACCACATCTTCAAATCCCTAAATTAGAGAATTCGCCATACCATTGTAAGTAGAGTATTACTTTGGTATGAACAAATAACTGTGTTGGTTTGTATACTTGATTGTGGTGATAAATAATTCATAATTTGTGCGTTACTATGATTATTATTGATTTGAAATATTGTATACGTTTGGATATTCTTGAATTATGTTATTCATTATAAAGAACTACATGCGGTAGTTAGTTCTATGCAAGTATACGTTTGGAATATTCGCAAATTATGTAATCCATGTTGAAGCTACATGTATGTAGTTGATTGAAATTCATGCAAGTTTGGGGCTTTGCTATTATGCCATCATAATGTGTATTTTTATACAACCATCATTTTTGTGAAGTAATTGGAATAAGTTTGGGTTATCATAATCCATATGAAATTAGGTTGAAAATTGGCATCATATATTAAGCCATGCTTTTGTACTAGAAAACCTATTTGCAAACTTATGACTAGGCTATGATTGATAATTTGCATAATTGAAACAAGAATTATATGATGACATATGTGGTACATAGCTAGGTTAGGTTCAAAATCCCTTTTTGCAAGTTTACATGACTAAAGTAAAAATCATGATTTCATGTTAGAAATATTTATGCCATGGTTATGTGAACAAATACCTATGCCATGCTTATGTTTGACATTATGCCATGCTTGTGTTTGACATTATGCCATGCTTATGTTAGAAATATTTATGCCATGCTTATGTTTGACATTATGCCTAAATAAAAATATAGGTTCATGTTGTAGTTATGACTATGTGTCAATAATGATACCCAATTTAGATTCTTATCTCAACTACAAGTTTACATGGCTTGATTCATGTCACCTATGCCTTATGACCAAAGTATATGTTACCACTATGCAAGTACACCAGTTTCTATTTTATATTTCCAACGTCATATTGCAAGTTCATGCGCTCACCTTCCCCTTTTTGTGTATGTAATCACGCTTTAAGCCTCCCCTTTCGCATGGCTAAGTTGGGCTTTAAAAGGCTAAGCCCAACATATATATAATAAACGGACGTGTTAAACGGGGGAAAATAACGTTTGGTTAAAATTACTAATGAATGAAAATATAAAATAGAAGGGCCCAAATTCAAGTATGGGTTGGGCCCATGATTGGTGTAACCTTTACACCATTAACTTAATAATTGGCCGCAAATATTTACATATAAGAAAATAAAGAAGAAAGACAAAATATGTAAATGTAGAACATACGATGTGTTTAACCCGAGGTTGGATTGAGTTGTGATGTAAACCTGCCCGGAACCGCCCGGCTGTCCAGTAGTCACAACAATACCTATCCAATGTGGGAGGTTAAACAAGGAGCCCAATAAGGACCCGAGGTTAGACTGAGTTGTGGCGTAAGACTGCCCGGAACCAACCGGCAACAGGCAGCCACAACAATACCTGTCTAATGTGAGAGGTCCGGGCCTTAATAAGACAATTAAGGCTGAGTCAGGATTGTTAGGATTAAGTGAACTAAAAACTTAATCAAAATGGAACATGCTAAACTAAACGGACTGGTGGGGGTTAGGTTAGAAAACACTTAACCAACTTAGCATGTTGGCTAGAGATAGAAAACCTAATAACGGGGGACCCTTTTCAGCAGTAACCCTAGAAGGTGTATCAGGATACCCTGAAACTAGGCAGGGTGGGGCACGATTACTGGGCTGATTGTAAGAGGTCAAATCGACGGCGGTGGTGTAGCAGTGTAGGTTCTAACGGGGTGCGGGCGTGCACACACTCCGGCGCAGAAAAATAAGGCACTGGACACCAGTAGCATACCTGTGCACTCTAGGATTGTGTCGGGCCGCCACCATGGGACTTGATACACCCCATGGTGGGACCAGCATAGGTAACTACAACATCGGGGGCCGTAAGACACATGTAACTATGCGAGTAGGAGCCGATCATCATAGAATGGATCACATCACCCTGATTTATGGGGTGCCAGTTGGAAACTAGTTTATATGGGTTCAGAGATTAACATGGGGTACGATAGTATATTCGACCCTAGACAACTTAACCAAGTTTAAAGATTAACATGGGGTACGATAGTATATTCGACCCTAGACAACTTAACCAAGTTTAAAGTGCTTTTCCACTTCTTGTTTATACTTATCATACCCAGTTCTTTATTCATAGACAAAATAGTACTAGACTTACTCAGGCTTTATGTCTGACTCTACTTTTCTTTCGTCTTCTTTTCTTCCGTTTCCCCCCCCCCCCCCCCCCAGGTCCACAGGGAGGGAACACAGCAGCTTGACCAGCCTTAACATCCAGCTTGAAGAAGAGAAATGTATTGCTTGGTCCTTTTCGTCTTGAACTATGGCTTTGGACAAACTCTATGGGGCTTTTACAGTTTACCTATGTTTTATTTATGCTTCTTTAATAATGTAATCAAGACAGATTTATGAAAGTGTTATGTTTTTGGAAAAGATGTAAGACAATTATGGTGATGTTGTTGTAGCACGTATTTGCTTTCATGAAATAAAAGTTTGTTGATTTTCCACTATTTACAAATATGTGTTCTTATATCTGTCTTGTATATCTGTGACTTATACTTATAAACCTCCACCAAAATTAGGGCATTCCCTTTGAGAGTGACCCTAACGGAGGTGGGGTGTTTCAGAATACTACTGCCAGGGATGGATTTGCAGCTAGTACCACCTGGGCTACAGCCCATGTTGCTACTTTGCAAAATAAACACCACTATAAGTTATCTATCCACTTGCGTTGTTATTCTATTTACCATGTTCTTCTCTTGTGTGCCATTTATACTCTTTCTTTTAACTCGTTGATTACAAATCTAATTCATAGTGACAGACTATAAAATATTGAGCAACTTAGCTAAATTACAATTTCCAAGAAAATGGTTGTTCATTTGATTGTTTTTCAATCACTCGAATTTAACTAGTGTTCATTGAATCATAACCCTCATCTTATTGGTGTTAATTGTTAAATGATTGTTGTGTCCATATCATAAACTGATTTTTATAGCCCGGGTCATGCTTAAATCCTAGCTCCGTCCCTGACTACTGTTATTCATAATTCGAATAAGAACTCTAGTTAAATACCCAAATATCGCAATATATATAAATCTAGTTAAATCCTTCTAACTTATGAGAAAGAAAGTCAATGTTCATGATCAATGTCGTTCACTGATCTGAAAGAGCTTTCTGAAATATCTTGATATATTCAAAAATGAATATGTTTAGATGGGAAAGCTAATGACATCTAGTGAGATATGTTCATTGTGTAGTTACAATATTGCTCTCATTTACTTACATCTACATGGTAATAGGTAAAAACCAACATTAATGGGTCTATTTGCACCAGCATTCTCCTTCAAGCATTTGGATTTGCTAGTCTAAATTAATACATATATTTTAGTTGAGGCTGTTCAAAAGAGAAATAAGAAATTATCCACCATAATTGAGAAAACAAATCAGCAGCAATAATTTAGCCAGAATACAAGATCAAACACAACATTGCTTGCAGTAGAGACCAAATATTGAAAAGTATATAAATCTATGAAAAAATGTAGTTCTAGATTTGAAACGTGAAAAAGACACATAGTTCAAATTAGAAAAAAAAAAGTGGTGATTTAGGTTGAAGCAAGACGAAAACGAGTTTATAAGCTAAAATAAATCTAAAGAAAGTTGAATTTCAAAGCTAAAGCAATTTAAACAAATGCATTATAAAAGCAAAATATAGGCTATGGAAATTTTATAATTCCAATCCAATAGTGGCATTCGATGGCATTTAAAAGTTCACTCATAAAAAATACCACTGAGAATTTTCAAACTCCAATAATTGCTTTGTTTCAACATAAATAGCTGTTATGATCAAAGAATAACATTCATTATAATAACTTTAACTTCTAATGAGTCTGGAAAAATAAAAAAGGTGCATCTTTTAATGAATAATCTAGGGATACAATCAAAATTCCACTTATGCAGTCCAAATGACCTAAGCAAAAAGAGTATGTATAGGTGACCTATGCTATTAAAGTTTTGGTTTGGAACTGAAAGGACACTAATAAGCAAAAGAAATCAACAGAAAAATAAAACTAGAGTTTTTATATCAGCAGATGGAAGCCAGATTTAAAAAAATAAAAATACAAGTGATACAAAATATAAATCAACTATTTTAGATTGATCAATAGTAAGTCATTAATTAGAAGTTTTTTATTATGAAAACAAGAAGGGTCAGAGAATATAAAAGTCAAGAACATTTCAACAATCGACACATACTTGAATTTTTATTTTTATTTTCATGATTATTTAGTAGTACAACACTGATTCCTAATGATTTCATTTATGCTCTTAAGACATAATTTAAAATGCCTTATTCAGTCATATATACAGGCGTTGTACAATCAAGGCGGATTCATTATCACTTCTCTTGAAAATGTTCTAAACAGCAATAAACAAAATTGGCATATTTTAATTTAATACACCATTATAAATCATCATACATACTACAATATCCAAAATCTGATATTGAGTACTTTCTGTGCTTGAGATGATAATATGATATTCACATATCACTTATCCTTAAAAAAAGTAAAAATAAAAATCAAACCATTATTGCATATATTTTTTGTCAATTCTCATAAAAGAATATTTAAATTCTAGGCCAATTGCCTCCTAACTTTCAGTCAGTCTTCTAAAACCCCATTAGAAAATCAGTTATCTGAATTTCATTTTAGTACAATCACAACAAGATATGAGATTATTAATAAACTAATCAATTTATCAAGCAATAAATCATTGTAGGTGAAACAAATTAAGACAGAAAAGGTTCAGTATGAGGAGGTCATCATAAGAAAAATAAAATTGAGAGAATGAAGATGGAAGAACTTGATCACATTCCACATCAGGAAAAATAATAGAGATTCACTACATTATAATATAAGACACGTGTTTTCGAGTATTGATGAACAAAACAAGAACTAAAACATAATCGCCACTTTCTAAAATCTATAATAGCATGTGATATCTTTTTGTTTACTCAATTGTACTATTAATCAGTTTATTAAACGTGTAGCCTCTATCATCGATTTATTGATGAACAAAACAAGAACCAAAACAGCGATTACCTTGTTTTGTAGATTCAGGAGATGTGAACAAAGCGGGGGAGAAGATCGACGGAGTGGAGGGAAAAAGAAGATGAAGCCGATTAAACGAAGTAGAGGGAAGCAGAAAACGAAGCCATTCAATGAAGTGGAGGAGAGAAGCTCAACGAAGTTGCAAGCTGATGCGAATGATTGAAGTGAAATTTGTTGAATTAGGGAAAATGTAACATTGGAGGGAAAAGGCGGTAGTGGAGGGAAACTATGGAAAAAACGTGACAGTATTTAACTCTTGGCAGCAACCCTAAAATTAAAGGTATCCGAAAATTAAAACAAGTGGATATTTGTTACATTTACGCAGCAAACGCCGCCAATGACAGCAACCAAAGGTAGGTTTTCTTGTAGTGTATAAATCTTAGTTATTTTTTTCAAACAGAGATGATATACTTATGAGTACTCGAATTCATCCAGGAAAGGATGGATTGGCCTTGTGTTGGAAGAGAACTAATTATATGACTATTCTCAGGGCATCGCTCTAGAGGTGTCCGAATTCGGTAAGGATTGATATGGCGACATAATGGTATGGAACATTATGCCATCTAGGATTGATACATTTATTTGTGAAAGAGTTTTCCACACTATGCACAAATAATAGTAAAAGAGAATTTTTTGTACCAAACATGTTTGGCTATCATAAGGAGAAACCTTTCCCATGTCTGTGATTTCATTGTTTATGTGCAGAGAAATCTTATGGTAGCCTCATTTTCGAAAAGCATTGCGAGTTTCGTGACTGGTATTCATAAGGGGAAACCTGTACCGTGTTATATGGCGTGGTCTTATGGTTATCTAAACATAAAATAAACATGAATAACTATTTTTGTTTCTCATACTAGTCCCATGACTAACCTGGAGTTTATCATTTTCCCTTAAACTCTGCATGCCCATAATTTTTACATGGGCAGCCTAAGAGTCAGGTCGTAGAAGTATTTTGGAGAATTATCTTTTGTTGAGCATCTTATTGTGTAGAGCACTTAGCTTTTATGGACAATCTTTTGGTTCTTAGAGGTAAAGATGGAGCACGTTTTGGATTCACTCTCTTTTAGTTTATTTCCACGGTTCTTTTTGTATATAGTAGTTCATGTAACTAGATTTGTACATTACTCGGATGTTGTTAATGATGTTACCCTGATGTAATCTCATATTATGTTAATGGTGCGATTATTTCTGATGTGTTATAACCCTATACAACCAGGGATTAGGCATGTGGATTTCCAACATTTGATGCTTGAGTTGTGTCAAATGTCGACTTCCGAAAGACGAAACCCCGGGTTGTCACAACAAGTCAACAACTAGTCATACTGCTTTGCACTCTCATATGGTTCGAAGGCAGTCATCCCAACAAAGCTCGAAGTTCCCTCGCAAGAACGATGTATTGCGATCCTTTGACCAATAAGGTTCTTTTCCTGGAGTCACTAGATATGATCAATGAAAAGAGAGAAGAGGTACATCTGCGTGCTTCAGAGCATAAGCATCAGGTTGCCCAATACTATAACCGGAAAGTATGACCTAGGACCTTCGAGCCTAGTGACTTCATTCTGAAGCGTGTATTTCCGCCTCTGTCTACATGGGCCCGAATTGGGAAGGACCATACGTCATTCATCGGAAGCTTGATAACGGAGCTTTCAGGCTAATGACCATTGATGGCGATCATCTTTTGAGAGCATGGAATGCTGAGCATTTGCGATAGTATTTGACTTAAGCACTACTCCAGAAATGCCAATTAGGCAATGCTCATAACCCTATCTAATTTGATTTGGAAATTCTATAACCCGTATCAAATTTTGGCATCTTTGTTAATTTGATACGGCTAATGGTCATATCAAATTTAAAAAAAAGATACGACCATTAGCCGTATCAAATTTTAAAAAAAATAAAAAAAATACAATTAGCTGCTTCATTATAGCAAATCCATTTCAGCAAGTCAACATTAAATTAGTAAATATGAAATGAGATGACCTCAAAATGTATTCCAATTTCACGGATAACGATTTCCACAACACAAAATATTGAATGGACTTACACATACATTTAAACTTATTCTCAATGGGAATTATTGTATTATTATTAACTTATCAAGATTATATTGGAATACTGGAGCACCTTAACTTGAACTTCCCTACTCATTTAGGCATCTTGAACTGACTTATAGCCACTCCTAAACTAAGGTAGTGAACCATGATTTAGTTTAGTTGAAGATTTCTTCATCAAGTATTCTGAGCTCTAATGGTTATGGCATTGTTTCCTTTCCTATGGCCAACAAAGCCCAGGTCCATGGCATTGGAAATCTTCATTGTGCTTCTTCCACTTTATGCTCTAAATGCATGCAAATACAAAATTAAACAAAATGGCTCTTGAAAAATATAGTGAGATTATTGAAAACTAAAACTAAAATGAAGATTACATGTAATATATCAAATTTAAAACAAACCTTCGGTGTGAGCTTAGCAATTGATGAATTTAGTCAATCATCTGTAGCTTGAAACTATAGTAACAATTGTCCAGTTGAGTAATGCATAGTTTTATTGTGCTATGTAGTAAGTATTAATGCAGTAAGTACTAATGATTCTTGTTACAAAAGCGCCAATAAATTTTTACCTAAAAAAGAGAACAAAAAAGCAAAGACAATCCTTATATTTGAACCAAACAATTATCAATTGATAAGTACCGGATTATTGAATTTCTTAGTTGGCTAGAGATAAATAAGTGCAATACTTTCGTTTTCGTACATATCGTCCAGGAATGCCTCAATCCTGTAGAAATTAAATGATTATAAACAGAAAAATAAAGAAGGAAATAGAGAATGTCCCTAAAATGTGTAAGTCAAGATTTCAAAACAGCACAGACCATATTCAAGGCTTCAAAACATACATATATACACACCATTGAAATTGAAATGTAAAGTGCTCAGTTTTTTTGAGTTTCATCTTTGGTACTTCAAGCGACTTAATGTGGGCCAAGCTAATTGAAATTGATGAAAAAGTTTCCCATTGAGTTTAAACTATTTTGACTCTTTATTACGTCAAATAAACAAACTTAGACAACAGTTAATGCGTAAATTGAAACTGATAATCAAGAAAACTGTCATTTATTTTCATTAGATGACTACACAAATAAAAATTCAAATTTATACTCCCTGCACGCAGCTGAATACCAAACAGAGGCAGTAAGACTTGATACTTAAGGATATACAGATTCATACATTATAGTGCACACACACTATACTTCAACATAAACTTCCATATATTCCAATAGTATATGACTGAAAAGTGGTGGACTTACATATTTCTCTACTATGCATGCAAGCACATCTCAAGTTTTCCTACTAGTGCGTGTTGTTTTCCATGTCATTGCTTATGTAAGCTTGATTTCCGAATTCTTCCCTTCCTACAAGAATAAATATGAATTAACTTGTAAATTATAAATAAACATTATAAGATTACACGTATTATAACGACCCGCATTTCTACAGTATAATAATTAATTTATTTAATTATTTAAAATATGAATTAGAATGTTAAATGGTCGTTGAATTAAATAATATTGAATATTTAATTAAAATAAATAATTAAATAATATATTTAATTTCTGAAATAGTCGGAAATAGTGGACTTCACAAGATAATGTGAATTGGATCATCTGTGATATGTAATTCAGTTTACAATTGAAATAGAATAACGAATATATTATTTGAACGGCAGTTTGAACGTATAATTATAATATAATTATAATCGAGCTTGAAATGGCATGGCAGTTCGCTATTTGGCGATTTGAACTTCAACTGAATGTACATGATTCGTTTTAAATCGGATTTCTGTGAAACAAGAAACTTAGGAGCTGGTGAAGTATATTTTTCTAGTGGAAGAGAAAAATCGGGATTTCGTCGTGTAGATTTTGATTTATGTCCAAATCAAATTTTAGAAAAGTCGCTATGGAATTTCTTTATAATTTATATTGATTTATTTATATTATAAAAGGATTTTTAATATAAATCGAATATCGATATAACTGGGAATTTTGAATATCGAGTTATAAATCCCATTGGAGTTGTATGTTATTCTATTGTGAATATATACGATAATATTTATTTTTAAATATTAAATTTAAATGTTTTTAAATATATTTATATATTTAAAAGGGTTATTTAGAGCTTTAAAAATAGTCAGTTTTTCAAACGACCTCAGTTTTTGACGAAACTAATTTTGTTGGATCAGCAATGTCAAATTATTGTTAGATTTCAATTTTCGTGAGTTTTGAAGTCAGTATGTGGTCGTACTGGATTTTAATGTGAGAAATAGTCGATATTTTGACAGTTAAAAATACGCTGTGTGAGCAAACGAAGTCGGAATTCGACGAAACCAGTTTCGTTGGGACCGTAATGTCAAACAGTAGCTACATGTCCATTTTCGTGATTTTTGAGGGTCATATGTGATCACAGGAATTTTAGAGGACACAGAAAAATAGCGTTTGCTTAAAATAAAATAGAATAATCAAATAAAAAATTATTAAACCTCAATATAAATATCCGAACACTCTCCCTAACCCTAGACCATTTTTCCCAGAGGTCCACAAATGCGCCGCCGCCACCGAAACTAATTCATATAGTGGAAATCCCAATTCAAAAATAAAAAACAATTGCGAATAAAATCAAATAAATTCCAAGACATATATTATTTGAATCATGAAGGGTTTATCTCGGTTCCCATACAAGTTTGGGTTGGTTCGACGCTCATATCTGGGTTCGACATCCAACACAGTAGAACTAGGGTTTACGTTTTGGTGAGCTAGCGGTTTCAATTGTATAAAAGGAGATTATAGTGTGTTTGTGGTGAGAAATGACATCTGTTTGCTAAGAATTAGGGTATTCGATGAAGAGAGGTGTCGTGCGGATGCCTGTAGCAGGCGTAGGATGGCTGTCGATGGAAATTGATCGGGGGTGCGGGTGGTGTTTGAAGGGGACGGTTGGGTAGGGGCCTCGACAAGAGGAGCGTTGGTGGTGGCGGTTCGTTGAATGGCAGTCCGGAGAGGTAGAACGTGGGCCATGAAGTATTAACTATGGCCATTTGAGAGCTTCGGGTTCGAACAGCAGTTGAGGAAGAGAGGTCACGCGGGTATGGGCCTTAGAGGGTTTGGGCTGGATAGAAAATGGTAAGGTCCAGTTAGGATTAGATATTTTAATTTAATTCAATTCAAATATTTGCTTACTTGTAAATTCAATAACTTGATCATACGAAATCAGAATTTGACGAAACAAGATCCATTGGATCGTATGGACGAGCACTACACCAAGGAACTGACCGGGGGTGAATGCGAGCTCATTTGGATTTGCGGTGAAATTAAACGCCTGAATCAAATCAATGACCGGTATATCATTATTTAATGATCATCGACCAAAATGAGTAATCTCACTAACTCTACTCAATTTATATTTTTATAAAATATTTTTAGAATTCATAAATAATGGTTGTTTGCTGTGTGTTGGCTGTTTTGGTTGAACTGCTAGTCAGTTGATTGAAAATATAGATAACGATATAGATATAGTTAATCAAATATTGATTCTGGTTGGTAGAATATTTCATAGTAAAATGAAATTGATGTTAATTTTACTGTTTAATATCTGTGGATGCAGGGAAATAGGTCGGAGGGACCCAACTGGGTTCCTCAACATTTATTTTACTGTTTTTCATATATTATGTTATATGATGTGACATGAAATCTGTTGTTGATTTTGTATGGTTGAATCATACCGATCATTGTTATATGGTACGTTAAATACCATAAAGAATACTGGAATGTTAAAAAGGAAATTTTCAATGTTGAATTAAAAAAAGAAATATTTATAAAATCAAAAGATTTTATAAAAAGAAAACTATTTATTTAGAAATAAATAGATTAAAAAGGGGATATTTATTTGTAAATTAAATAGATATAATTGATGGGAAATATTTGTAAAATTATTTACAAATGGAATTGAAAAGAAAAATATTTGTAAATCATTACAATTAGAATTGGAAAGGGGATATTTATCGAAAAATAAATAGAATGAAAAAGAAAATAGTTAGATTATCAAAGGAATTACTTATAAAATCAATAGATTTTATATAAAAAGAAAATATTTTATAAATAAATAGAATTACGAAAAGGAGTTTATTTTGTAAATAAATAGATTTTAAAAGGAAATACTTGAAAATTGACTAGAATTATATAAAAGGAGAAATTTTCCATTGGAAGATTTAAACACGTGCTTCGCACACGGGTATGATATGATATGGATTTAAAGCAAAGATTTTAAATAAAATCTATTCTAACTAATAAATTGAGAAGATAAATTTATGAATAATATTTTACAAATCAAATGAAATGTTTATCACTCGATAAATAGAATATATAAGTCAGGACTTATATAGAGAAGTAAAAATCGATTTCAACATCGATATTTGAAACTGAATAAACATAGAGTTAATTAGATAGAGTTAATCAAATTAGAATAAATTGAATATTAGTTATTCAATTAGAGTTGACCGAATATAGTTATTTGAGATAGAGTTAGTCAACATAGTTATTAGGATGTGTTGCCATTTCGTACGACTGCTAGCGTAATTCGCAGGGCTACAGATAGCCTATGGTGGTCGGATGTTTCCAGAGGGACTCAGGCGTAACCATTGTGATCGCTGCGATCTAGAGTCAAGCGAATGGTGTTAAATCGAAGATTAGCCATTCGAAATAAAGTTAAAATAGACATAGTTATTCGAATAAAGTTAATCGAATATTAGTTATCCGATAGGAATTAAATAAGTTGAGTTAATCAAGTAAGTTAATTAGGTTGAGTTAATCGAGTTGAGTTAGTCAAGATGAGTTAACCAAGCCGAGTTAATCCAAAGGAGTTATTCGAAATAATTTGTTCAAATAGATTTAAAGGAGTTAATCGAATATAGTTTATTCGAAAGGAGATTAATCGAATGTAAATCATTCGAAGAGAGATGATCAAATATAGTTATTCGAAGAAAGGGTTATCGAATATAGTATTCGAAAAGGAGTTATCGAATAGAGGGTATTCGGAAAGGAGAATTATACATTGAATTCGATTATATCGAATTCGGTAAAGTAATATTTACTTTCCGGTTTAATCAAGATTTACTTATTTATTTATAAATTAGTGGTTTAGTTATTTAGTTAAATTAAGAAATAAAAGCTATATTTTGAAGTTGGGTATTTAAGAAGAAATGAATTATAACGCTATAGTTATAACCAATGTCTTAAATTAAAGGAGTGGATTCATAAATAGAATCCGAGAGTTCCGTAAGGAAGTTTTTTAAAGAATTGAAGGGTGAACTTTGTCTATTCTGAGGTTGGAAATGTTGTTCAGTTAAGGTCTGAGAGGTAATTATACCCCAACTTGATTGACTTCGATTTTAACTAAGGGATGGGTAAAGTTCGATAGTGAAGATGGATTAAGTGAAGTTAGTTAATGAGTGTAATGGTTTAAATTGGCTTAGTGATGTTTTATTTAACATCTGTTTAAATCAAATGAATAAATTTTGGAAACATTTTCCGAATATAATCAGAGATATTTTCTAATCATAGGAAATGAAATGTTGATGAGAAAGAATACCGGAATGACAGTGATACGTGAAAACAGAAATGGAAATGTTTTCCAATGATTGATGATATATATTTTCTAAATTTAGAAAATAAGAATTTACAAATATATAGAAATAGGGAAATGGATAAATTAAAGATAATTTAATAGAAAGAGATAAATGTGGATTGTTGATTGATCGATAGAATTTCCATCTGGAAATAATATCGTTGGTTGCACACCTGTTTCTCTTTGATAGTTAAATCACCGACCGTCGAAGTTTTGACCATTTTATCGTCGTCAATATGGAGAGACCGGAACCAGATGCATTATCTGAAAACGACTCTGTATGGACGTTAGCGTTACGTTCAAATATTGAAGACGGAATTATGCAAGGGCTATCCTGATTACAGAATAGTGCCTTCGGTTTGTCCAGTCCCAGCACAAACGTGAATGGACGAATGTCTGATAGAGTATATCTAAAGGATCGCGTAAGTTGATCTCTTCAAACGTACTTACGTTAGGTGGCAGAGGAATTCGTTTCTCTTAGCTTTATACCCGTGGTATTTTTGAGGAAATCAATTTTGTGATTTGACGGGTATGACTATGTGGCATTCAAAGTGAATGGTGGTCAAGTGTTTCAAAAGATATGTAATGACCTCAAGCCTCATCAACCGGGAAATGACAGAAATCGGGCAGGCAACATGGCTAAGTGGGTCGCTCCCATTAGGGTGTATATCACCTATCTAGAGAAAATCCATTTCATTCTTTTATCTATGTTCGATGCTGTCCCGTTTCGGGAATACGGTGGGTAGCTCCCAACCGTTGGTGATATACATTCGATACACTCAAGCGAAATGAGTGGTCGGTCATGTGTGGGTCGGGTTGCAAGATGTTCTTGTTGAACCTAGTGTATTCGTCTCTAGAGATACACTATCGGCAGGTGGTCCCATACCTTGTCATAGTCGGAATCCAATCTCCAATAAGCGCCCGCGGTTTTGTTTGTATACTATATATGTGGAACGTGAGATGCAAGCGTTCTGCTAGATTCTAATTACTTGTGATTAGACATTATTATAATATCAGAGAAGTATTGATTTCCAAAACTGTTTTGGATTATCGTAAGGTAAAAACAGTCCGTGTTTATGTGTGGATCGGTCTTACGATTATCTTTTCTTTTGAAAAGGATTTTTAAAAGTTAAACCGATGATTTGAGTTTACTCACACCAGTCCCATGACTGACCCAGAGTTTATTTTGTTTTGTTTTTCCCCCTAAACTCTTGGGTGCCCAAATTTGTACGGGCAGTCAAGTAGTTCAGGTCTTTACAGATATGCTTGGAGGAGCTTGAAGCAGGAGGCTTCAGGATTATATATATAGCTATTGTTATTTCCGCTGTGTGTGAGTGTTGTACTCTGATAATGTTATTATACTGTCGTTATTGCAAAGTTATGTTATATATTATATTTTATTCATTCCGCTGTGAGATTCATGTTTACTCTGATTGTGTTCTTCTTCTTCTATTCTAATTTTTCTATCTTATCTATTCTCACCCTCTAACTTCTTTCTATTAATGATCTGGAATGTTCGATACCTGAATAATTAACATGGGTTTTATGTTGATTTTCGGAGTCGAAAATCCCAGTTCGTTACAGTGGTATCAGATCTGAAGGTTAAGTGATTACCTTGGCTCTGTGGCATGACTCAGTAGAGATAGGGTTAGCAATACCCTAGATTGAGTTGAGTGTATATATACGGGTGAACGTATTTGTAGATTTTATAAAAATATGTTTTATATTATGGAGATTTATTGGTTGAGTAGTTTGTGAATTCTTGTCGATCAGTTTGATCCACTGTATCGATAAGGGTTTCTAAACACTCAAGTACGATAAACCGACACAGTATGTTTTGAAAGAGGGTAAATGAGATAATTTACCCAAAGTATATTTCGATATAAAAAAATATTTATATTCGAATCATTATAGTATGTTGGATGTGTTGGTTGATTATAATGAAAATGGTTATATAAATAACCAATTTGAGTTCGTATAATTTAAAAGCAGATTAATTAAATCTGAATTAAATTAGAATTGGAATTAAAATTCTGGGAAATGGGAAACGTGTTCGTAAATGGATTTGAGTTAAATTTAAGAAACTTTTAAGACCTGGGAGATTTTAAATTGTTTACAAGTAGCGTGAATGATATTTTGAAAAATATTTCGAAATGAAAGTGTTTAAACATGGTTTTGATAAATGATATAGTATTGTGCTCACTTCGATAGCTGGGAAATAACTCTGATAATACTGGCCACATCATCAGTGTTCATTTCCGAGTTGTAAGTGACGGATTACTACCAAAGAAATTGTTTTTTAAATTGTTTTGAGAAAGGAAGTTGTTTTGAACCCCGAAAGGAAATGATTGACTTTAGGAAAAAGCTAAGCTATTTAAAAACTCCCAGAAGACAGGTTGTTTGAATTAAAAACAAATTTAAAGAAAATTGGCGAAAGCAAATTGAAATTAAATTAAAACCAGTAAGGGGAAATCGAATTGAAATAGAACGATATCGAATAAAGTTGGATTTGTGAGTTATGAATTTGTGTAAATATATTGGACGGGTAAGTAAGAGTTGAAATTGGTAATGGAATTTGAGATGGAGAATGAGATTTGGTATGAAAATAGGACGATTGGATTTGAGAACAAATAATTGGAGATTGATTGGGATGACTTTGGTATATGTTGAATTAGCAGCAGAATAAAAGGATGTAATGATATGCCCGACAAAAAGGTACAAGTTTATTTTTATGGATTTGAGGTTTTATGTGTCGAATCGACAAGCTGCTTGGCTGTTTGATTTTCTTTTGAATTGGAGAAGGCCTATAGAGGCGAGTTGGGATTTGAACTATTAACCAGTACAAAGGAAGTGCTGGCAAAAATTTCCGGAAATTTCAGGTGTTAGAAAATTTTCAGGATTTTTGAAAATTTTCGTTAGTAAGAATAAATTAATATTTTAATTGAAATAAATTAATTCAGTTGAAACTGAAGTTAAAAGTGAACAAATAGTTTTTAAACCAGTTAGTAGGGTTTGTTCTCTACCTTAGCAATTTCGAGGACGAAATTATTTTAAGGGGGAAAGAATATAACGACCCGCATTTCTACAGTATAATAATTAATTTATTTAATTATTTAAAATATGAATTAGAATGTTAAATGGTCATTGAATTAAATAATATTGAATATTTAATTAAAATAAATAATTAAATAATATATTTAATTTCTGAAATAGTTGGAAATAGTGGAATTCACAAGATAGTGTGAATTAGATCATTTGTGATATTTAATTCAGTTTACAATTGAAATAGAATAACGAATATATTATTTGAACAGCAGCTTGAACGTATAATTATAATATAATTATAATCAAGCTTGAAATGGCGCGGCAGTTCGCTATTTGGCGATTTGAACTTCAACTAAATGTACAGAATTCGTTTTAAATCGGATTTCTGTGAAACAAGTAACGTTAGGAGCTGGTGAAGTATATTTTTCTAGTAGAAGAGAAAAATCGGGATTTCGTCGTGTAGATTTTGATTTATGTCCAAATCAAATTTTAGAAAAGTCGCTATGGAATTCCTTTATAATTTATATCGATTTATTTATATTATAAAAGGATTTTTAATATAAATCGAATATCGATATAACTGGGAATTTTAAATATCGAGTTATAAATCCCATTGGAGCTGTATGATATTCTATTGTGAATATATACGATAATATTTATTTTTAAATATTAAATTTAAAGGTTTTTAAATATATTTATATATTTAAAAGGGTTATTTAGAGCTTTAAAAATAGCCAGTTTTTCAAACGACCTCAGTTTTCGACGAAACTAATTTTGTTGGATTTGCATTGTCAAATTATTGTTAGATTTCAATTTTCGTGATTTTTGAAGTCAGTATGTGATCGTACGGGATTTTAATGTGAGAAACAGTCGATATTTTGACAGTTAAAAATACGCTGTGTAAGCAAACGAAGTCGGAATTCGATGAAACCAATTTCGTTGGGACTGTAATGTCAAACAGTAGCTACATGTCCATTTTCGTGATTTTTGGGGGTCATGGGTGATCACAGGAATTTTAAAGGACACAGAAAAATAGCGTTTGCTTAAAATAAAATAGAATAATCGAATAAAAAATTATTAAACCTCATTGTAAATATCCGAACACTCTCCCTAACCCTAGACCATTTTTCCCAGAGGTCCACAAATGCGCCGCCACCACTGAAACAAATTCATACAGTGGAAATCCCAATTCAAAAATAAAAAACAATTGCGAATAAAATCAAATAAATTCAAAGACATATATTATTTGAATCATGAAGGGTTTATCTCGGTTCCTATACAAGTTTGGGTTGGTTCGACGCTCATATCTGGGTTCGACGTCCCACACAGTAGAACTAGGGTTTATGTTTTGGTGAGCTAGAGGTTTCGATTGTATAAAAGGATATTATAGTGTGTTTGTGGTGGGAAACGACATCTATTTGCTAAGAATTAGGGTATTCGGTGGAGAGAGGTGTCGCGCGGAAGCCTGTAGCAAGCGTAGGATGGCTGTCGACGGAAATTGACCAGGGGGTGCGGGTGGTGTTTGAAGAGGACGGTTGGGTAGGGGCCTCGACGAGAGGAGCATTGGTGGTGGCGGTTCGTTGAATGACGGTCCGGAGAGGTAGAACGTGGGCCATGAAGTATTAGTAATGGCCATTTGAGAGCTTCGGGTTCGAACAGCAGTTGAGGAAGAGAGGTCACGCGGGTATGGGCCTTAGAGGGTTTGGGCTGGATAGAAAATGGTAAGGTCCAGTTAGGATTAGATATTTTAGTTTAATTCAATTCAAATATTTGCTTACTTGTAAATTCAATAACTTGATCATACGAAATCAGAATTTGATGAAACAAGATCCGTTGGGAACTTATGGACGAGCACTACACCAAGGAACTGACCGGGGGTGAATGCGAGCTTGTTTGGATTTGCGGTGAAATTAAACACCTGAATCAAATCAATGACCGATATATCGTTATTTAACGATCATCGACCAAAATGAGTAATCTCACTAACTCTACTCAATTTATATTTTTATAAAATATTTTTAGAATTCATAAATAATGGTTGTTTGCTGTGTGTTGGTTGTTTTGGTTGAATTGCTAGTCAGTTGATTGAAAATATAGATAACGATATAGATATAAATCGTTAATCAAATATTGATTCTGGTTGGTAGAATATTTCATAGTAAAATGAAATTGATGTTAATTTTACTGTTTAACATCTGTGGATGCAGGGAAACAGGTCGGAGGGACCCAACTGGGTTCCTCAACATTTATTTTACTGTTTTTCATATATTGTGTTATATGATGTGACATGAAATCTGTTGTTGATTTTGTATGGTTGAATGATACTGATCATTGTTATATGGTACGTTAAATACCATAAAGAATACTGGAATGTTAAAAAGGAAATTTTCAATGTTGAATTAAAAAAAGAAATATTTATAAAATCAAAAGATTTTATAAAAAGAAAATTATTTATTTAGAAATAAATAGATTTAAAAAGGGATATTTATTTGTAAATCAAATAGATATAATTGAAGGGAAATATTTGTAAAATTATTTACAAATGGAATTGAAAAGAAAAATATTTGTAAACCATTACAAATAGAATTGAAAAGTTATTGAAAAATAAATAGAATGGAAAAGAAAATAGTTAGATTATCAAAGGAATTACTTATAAAATCAATAGATTTTATATAAAAAGAAAATATTTTATAAATAAATAGAATTATGAAAAGGAGTTTATTTTGTAAATAAATAGATTTTAAAAGGAAATACTTGAAAAGTAACTAGAATTATCTAAAAAGAGAATTTTGCCTTTGGAAGATTTAAACCCGTGTTTCGCACACGGGTATGATATGATATGGATTTAAAGCAAAGATTTTAAATAAAATCTATTCTGACCGATAGATTGAGAAAATAAATTAATGAATAATATTTTACAAATCAAATGAAATGTTTATCACTGGATAAATAGAATATATAAGTCAGGACTTATATAGAGAAGTAAAAATCGATTTCAACATTGATACTTGAAACTAAATAAACATAGAGTTAATTAGATAGAGTTAATCAAATTAGAATAAATTGAATATTAGTTATTCAATTAGAGTTGACCGAATATAGTTATTTGAGATAGAGTTAGTCAACATAGTTATTAGGATGTGTTGCCATTTCGTACGACTGCTAGCGTAATTCGCAGGGCTGCAGATAGCCTATGGTGGTCGGATGTTTCCTGAGGGACTCAGGCGTAACCATTGTGATCGCTGCGATCTAGAGTCAAGCGAATAGTGTTTAATCGAAGATTAGCCATTTGAAATAAAGTTAAAATAGACATAGTTATTCGAATATAAGTTAATCGAATATTAGTTATCCGATAGGAATTAAATAAGTTGAGTTAATCAAGTAAGTTAATTAGGTTGAGTTAATCGAGTTGAGTTAGTCAAGATGAGTTAACCAAGCCGAGTTAATCCAAATGAGTTAATCCAAAGGAGTTATTCAAAATAATTTTTTCGAATAGAGTTAAAGGAGTTAATCGAATATAGTTTATTCGAAAGGAGATTAATCGAATGTAAATCATTCGAAGAGAGATGATCAAATATAGTTATTCGAAGAAAGGGTTATCGAATATAGTATTCAAAAAGGAGTTATCGAATAGAGCGTATTCGGAAAGGAGAATTATACATTGAATTCGATTATATCGAATTCGATAAAGTAATATTTACTTTCTGGTTTAATCAAGATTTACTTATTTATTTATAAATTAGTTGTTTAGTTATTTAGTTAAATTAAGAAATAAAAGCTATATTTCGAAGTTGGATATTTAAGAAGAAAGGAATAATAACGCTACAGTTATAACCAATGTCTTAGATTAAAGGAGTGGATTCATAAATAGAATCCGAGAGTTTCGTAAGGAAGTTTGTTAAAGAATTGAAGGTGAATTTTGTCTATTCTGAGGTTGGAAATGTTGTTTAGTTAAGGTCTGAGAGGTAATTATACCCCAACTTGATTGACTTTGATTTTAACTTAGGGATGGGTAAAGTTCGATAGTGAAGATGGATTAAGTGAAGTTAGTTAATGAGTGTAATGGTTTAAATTGGCTTAGTGATGTTTTATTTAACATCTATTTAAATCAAATGAATAAATTTTGGAAACATTTTCCAAATATAATCAGATATATTTTCTAATCATAGGAAATGAAATGTTGATGAGAAAGAATACTGGAATGACAGTGATACGTGAAAACAGAGATGGAAATGTTTTCTAATGATTGATGATATATATTTTCTAAATTTAGAAAATAAGAATTTACAAACATATAGAAATGGGGAAATGGATAAATTAAAGATAATTTAATAGAAAGAGATAAATGTGGGTTGATGATTGATCGATAGAATTTCCATCTGGAAATAATATCGTTGGTTGCACACCTGTTTTTATTTGATAGTTAAATCACCAACTATCGAAGTTTTGACCATTTTATCATCGTCAATATGGAGAGACCGGAACCAGATGCATTATCTGAAAACCACTCTGTATGGACGTTAGCGTTACGATCAAATATTGAAGATGGAATTATGCAGGGCTGTCCTGTTTACAGAATAGTGCATTTGGTTTGTCCAGTCCCAGGACAAACGTGAATGGACGAATGTCTGACAGAGTATATCTAAAGGATCGTGTAAGTTGATCTCTTCAAGCGTACTTACGTTTGGTGGCGGAGGAATTCGTTTCTCTTAGCTTTATACCCATGGTATTTTTGAGGAAATCAATTTTGTGATTTGACGGGTATGACTATGTGGCATTCAAAGTGAATGGTGGTCAAGTGTTTCAAATGGTACGTAATGACCTCAGGCCTCATCAACCGAGAAATGACAGAAATCAGGCAGGCAGCATGGCTAAGTGGGTCGCTCCCATTAGGGTGTATATCACCTATCTAGAGAAAATCCATTTCATTCTTTTATCTATGTTCGATGTTGTCCCTTTTCGGGAAGACGGTGGGTAGCTCCCAACCGTTGGTGATATACATTCGATACACTCAAGCGAAATGAGTGGTCGGTCATGTGTGGGTCGGGTTGCAAGATGTTCTTGTTGAACCTAGTGTATTCGTCTCTAGAGATACACTATCGGCAGGTGGTCCCATACCTTGTCATAGTCGGAATCCAATCTCCAGTAAGCGCCCGCAGTTTTGTTTGTATACTATATATGTGGAACGTGAGATGCAAGCGTTCTGCTAGATTCTAATTACTTGTGATTAGACATTATTATAATATCAGAGAAGTATTGATTTCCAAAACTGTTTTGGGTTATCGTAAGGTAAAAACCGTCCGTGTTTATGTGTGGATCGGTCTTACGATTATCTTTTCTTTTGAAAAGGATTTTTAAAAGTTAAACCGATGATTTGAGTTTACTCACACCAGTCCCATGACTGACCCAGAGTTTATTTTGTTTTGTTTTTCCCCCTAAACTCTTGGGTGCCCAAATTTGTACGGGCAGTCAAGTAGTTCAGGTCTTTACAGATATGCTTGGAGGAGATTGAAGCAGGAGGCTTCAGGATTATATATATAGCTATTGTTATTTTCGCTGCGTGTAAGTGTTGTACTCTGATTATTATACTGTCGTTATAGCAAAGTTATTTATATATTATATTTTATTCATTCCGCTGTGAGATTCGTGTTTACTCTGATTGTGTTCTTCTTCTTCTATTCTAATTTTTCTATCTTATCTATTCTCACCCTCTAACTTCTTTCTATTAATGATCTGGAATGTTCGATACCTGAATTAACATGGGTTTTATGTTGATTTTCGGAGTCAAAAATCCCAGTTCGTTACATGTATGGTGAGTACTACATATGAATTCTTTGTAAAGTTGAGTATATGAAATTCTTCCCAAATTATGAGCTACGATATATATTTTTTATCTTTGGCATTTGCTTTGCATTGTTTTGTTTTTTATTTGTGTACTCATTATCAACAATTTTTTCCCATTGGAATTTATCAATACAACTCGAATGGTTATCAATCACGGTACGTCTAGGTAATAACTCTTTATATTTCTTCAACAAAGCGCTTTGAAGCTTTGATTTTTTCTGTTTTGAAATACTGTGAAAAACATCTTTTCAAAATAGGTCAAACAATAGCTTAGTCTACATTCAGGTCAAACTCATTCTTAAAAAAAAATGTTCATAATCCCACAATAGCGTAAGCAATTGTTAATTTATGGTCATTTTATATAATACTAAAGAAATAGTTTTTCTATTTCCTTTACAATCCCACGTAGAAAAAAAGAAACTATGACTTCAATAAATGACTTTATATAATCTTAATGTTCAATTATCTCTAAGTTTGTACCAGATTACTTATGCATATGTAATATCAAAGGGGAGGATATCTTCCAATGGGCTAACTTCATGTAAAAAGTTGTTTAGAGGAATTGTTGATTTTCCTAGAATACCTGACAATCAGTTCTAGCTCTCCAAAAGTATTCACGTATTCAACATGTCTAGATCTTCGATATATCAAACTTTGTAGACTGTTTGTTAACACAAATGATTTGTATCACCTCCTGTATGACATAATAAACTTGGCTTTCATAAGTAAGTATAATAACACTGACATACTTTAGAAACCATATTCTACATGCACTACAATACAAATGCTTCATTTAAAAAAAATGTTTTGTTTATCTTCAAAATGATTTGCAGGACCAAGAATTGATGTAAGTAACTACAGCTGAAGTTGCGATTTATTAATACAAATGTGGTACATCTGAGCATGGATATTATAGGCACCAACTCTGATGATTTATAAAAAAATTTGTGTATGTCAATTTAAGTAGGTACAATATGAACTGTATATTCAAAAGCCATATAGATAGATATAGATGTAGCAATGCTGCTTACAAATATTTGTCTGTCTACCGAATTTGCATCCCAATTTTTGTAACGACCCAGGGTTTTCGGGCCCGAAAATCGACATAAATACCCTTACTGTATCTCATGCTGACCTTTCAAACACCGAGAACACTAGATTGTAAATGAAAGAAATTAGAGGGTGAGACAAGAAAGAAAGAAATATAAGAATTGAAGAAGAATAAGAACACTACACAGAGTCTCACATCGCAGCGGAACAAAATATAATATAGAAATAAATCTTTATTGAAAGCTTTAAATAAAACTTACATCATCAGAGTATAACATCACTGGACAGTTATAATAATCTGCCCTTATATACAACACAGCGGAATCATATGTCTGAATTCTTCCAGCCCGTCTCTTCACAGCATTCAATAACCTGAACCTGTACACTCCGGGCTAACCCGAGCATTTACAAAACACAGGGTCATTCTGGTGAACCAGAGTGAGATAAACTCGCACAGTATTAAGGGTAAATCATCAAATCATGATTTTAAAGTTCAAAATCTTTTCCAAAGAAAAAGATAATCGTAAGACCAAATCCACTGAGACGACCCGAACTTCCCCGGTAAGGAAAGCCCGGATTGAATTGAGGACAAGACCAATCAGAACGCAGACAGAAGAACATTTCATTGTTTATTACAACAATTCGATCAGATACAAGAATATACAGAGTATAAATGAATAAATTACATTCGATCAATATCAGAGATTACAATGAATTACATAGCAGCGGGAAAACAATACAAAATACAATTGAAAGTAATACACGGATACAGAGCTTTCCGAGCATCGTTCCAGCTGTAAATCAGGACCTTGTGAATACAAATCTGCAAAACCAAAACTACTAGCTGCCCGTGTGGAAAATAGGGGCACACGGAGTTTAGGTTAAAACAATAAACTCCAGGTCAGTCATGTGACTGGTGTGAGAACTAAAACAGTTATTTAAAACTTTACTTTAAAAGAGAGTAATTCAAGGGACCACGCCGTATAACACGGAACGGGTTTCCTCCCAAGAATACTAGTGCATATAACAAAACAGCGCAATGCTTTTTGAAAAAATGAAGCTATTATAAGACCCAGGTCCCATCACACAATGCAACGCAAGCCGGAGGATAGGGTTTTCCCTTATAATAGCTAAACATGCTTGGTACGTTTAAAACAAATCATTTGATACTATTATAAGTATATAGTACCAAAACAATTCAAATCATAAATATCAATCATAGGCGGCATGAGTACCATCTATCATGTCGCCATACTAGGCTCTACAAATAAAACCGCAATATCACGTATTGGAAATTGGATTTCCATCATGAGTCGAGGCAAGGGGCAAGCTCCTCTCCATTCGAGACACTCTAGCAAATGTCTCAGGACCTCACTTTGATCCTTGGAATCGGTTGGGCCGGTCCTCACCTAACTTTGGAGGATTGACAATTCCTGAACACACGTTTCCCGGTCCTAACAGACCTGAATCCG
Source organism: Allium sativum (assembly GCA_030737875.1). Classification (NCBI taxonomy): domain Eukaryota; kingdom Viridiplantae; phylum Streptophyta; class Magnoliopsida; order Asparagales; family Amaryllidaceae; genus Allium; species Allium sativum. The sequence continues at coordinate 104,785,378 of CM060910.1, forward strand.
AGGCGCCTCGTATCCAACATCCACACAGGTAAAAGTATATAAATGTCAGGGCTGGTAGGTCACTGACATCACCCATAAATAGAAAGAAACGTCGTATTCTCCCAACGGTCCGTATCCCTTTTTGACTCATACCGAGGTGTGAGGCTCGCGAATTCACGTTATACACAAAGCTACGTCACAAAGACCATGCTTTGATCGTCAATGTAACGACCCGCATTCTACGCATCATAGGATCGTAGAATATTTATTTCTGTCACATACGAAGTCGTATGGTCATGTAACTTTGGGAGACGACTATTGGGGTCATTTCCCATGTTCATGATTTTTCCCGATTTTTAAATGACCATTTTACCCCTAGTTGGCACTGTTTTGGCCATAACTTTTGACTGGAAAGGAATTTTGACCTGAAACCACTTCCATTAGCTCCGGATGATGGTTTCTCTTTCCGTAGAGTGGTCACATTAGTCAAACGGACTCACCGTTTGGGAGATATGGCTGAAACAAGTTTCAGATGGTGAAAAACAGCTTAATTGGGCTTAACCGGGTGATTAGCAGCTAGGCCCAGAGGGGAATTTCGGGTTTAGAGGTATAGGAGGACTGATTAGGGTTAGGTTATCACTTTCATTTCAGTTTTAAGCCGCCACAAACCTCCTTGAGACCTTAGTAATGGCTTCCATCCTCTAAAACCACCCTAAAACACATTTTTAGTGAAGATTAAGCCTAAACTACATCAAAACAAGGCCAAATAGCAACAAAGCAAGGTTGGAGCTGCTGCTATACATAGGAATTCGACCCAAACAGAGGATACTTCAGATTTGGTGTTTTATTTTGTAGCCAAGGTGAGTGATTTGCATAGTTTTTGCACTAATTACGGTGATTAAGGGTAATTAGTGAAGATTAGCGAATTTATACGTAAATAAATTCTGGAAAAATTCTTAAAATTCTAAAATAATGTTTTAAGGCTCTGTTAGAAATTTGGGTTAATTTCGATGTGTTTTGCTAATTGTATGCTTGAACATGATTAAGAGTGATTAGGGGAAAATGAGGGGTTCTAGCTATGTTTGATCCATTTTAAATCTATCAAATTGTTGTTATGGTGTTTGCAATTGATGTTACATGTTGCTATGACTCTATGGTATGTTTCATGATTGATTAGAATAGTTAAATTGGTCGAAAACGTCGTCGAATGGCGTAGAAAGCTCGCTGGAAAGTTGCAGAAGTGTGCAGGTTCCGAACCGGTTCGGATCGGAGAAAGGGGTCGGATCGGATTTGTGAACTGACCAAGGAAATTCGAACTGGATTGGAACTTGTCACTGGAGGAGGCTTGGCGAGAAGGAAGGCCGTTTACTTAGGGTTGGAGTTGGACAGAGGATCGGATCGGAGCTATGGAGCAGGATCGGATCGGATCGGAGTAAGCTAAAGAGTGGGATCGGATCGGATAAGGGGATCGGGTCGGGTAGCCGAACTGAACCAAGGTGGTGGCATCTCCAGCAGCGTGGAACTTCAGGGACAACAAGGGAGACCCGGAACGCGATTCTGAAGGACTCGGAAGTAGTTGAAGAAACGGCGGCAGGAGCAAGACACCCGAACCGAACCGAGTGGAGAACCCGAACCGAGGGAGCACCGAACCGGATGAAGTACTGTGACCCGAACCGAACCGAGTGGAGGACCCGAACCGAAGGAGCACCGAACCGGATTGGAGCTACGATTACGCGACGACTCTTCTGAAGACCCACTCCAATTCGATCAAAACCCGAGATGCAAAGGAAGTCCAAATGAGGAGCTTTGACTCAGGATCCAGCTGGGAACCAATGAGTGGGCTTCATGATTGGGCTTTGCTGCGGGACGCGTGCCAAGGAGTTATCGACGTCTATAGCTTTGGACCACTATGGTAGGAGGTACGAAGGCGGATTCAGGGCCATTATGGCATCGGTAGAACCAAGGGCTACAACCAATGAAGTGGGTCATTGAAATGTTTGGTCATGACTCCATATGTTTAGCTTGGTCATAGCAGGGTTTCTACAAGTCAGGATTCGTCGTTGCCTCAGTTTGTCTAGTGTTCCAAAGTGGTAGATATTGTATGCTTTACGCACTGAGTGAGAGATGTGAGGATGGTTGCTATGGATGATTTGTTTGCTATCATTGTGACATGCACACCCCACCCCCATATTCTTACACTATTTATTATGGCGCCTCAGAGTACTGTACAGTATGTGGTACTAACTCTTTGGTTGCAGGTCCAGGTTCAGGTATGGTTTAGTATACCTGTTATTACTCTGTTTAGATGCTTATCGCTCATACCAGGCTTTATGTCTGACCTAGAGTTTTATGTCTCCTCTTATTACTCTGGGTGCTCACACGAGCAGACTAGAGACAGGTTAGCTGGTGATGCACGGGTAGATGATCCGGAGACGAGCAGGAGGCTTCCACGTAATATATATAGTATTCTCCCTGTGTTGTTGAAGATCACTGCTTGGGCATTGGTGGTGCATCTTCTACTTTAGTTTTTCTTTTGTTAGAGACAGTAAATTTGGAAAGTTGTAATAAACTGTATTTGGATTTCCGCTGCTCTGATGTTGACATTGATTATTAGTTATCAGCTTATGCAATGTCTCGCCTGTTTTATGTCAAGTATGTTATTATTATATTTTATCCCATGCGCTGTGAGACATTCTACAGGTTCCTTGATTAGTTCATTCTCTTCTTTCTTTTCTTATGACGACCGTTCCGTGCCAGTTGGACATGTGTACAGCGCACACTTGGAGGAAGTGTCGGCTCGTGCGGGGCGGGCCGTCACAGTCAACCACAAGACTTTGCTTTTCAACAGAAGCCTTGATCAATTGCCACTTACGCGTGCCACACTGGCAATTCACTCCATGCGACTGATGTCCATTAATATACAACCTCTGAGCTCATACATCTCAGAGAAGGGCGTTAAGCAAGAGAATAAATTCTCTGCCGCCAAACAGATGTATATTTAATAGAGATCAATCAACACAGAATATGATCCAATGTCAGACACACAATCCATTTACAAGTTCGTTCTGGGTCTGAACGAAACCGGAGGCACTTTCCTCGCATATCCATCCATCTCCAAGTACGTCTGGACGATCACCAACTGATTCCCTCATCTTGGGTGTACAGCCCAATCGAGATCATCAGTAATCACCCAAACGATGTGAAGACTTCCGGTCTTTAACCACCGTCTCCATCTTCGACATCTCGTCGAACCGATTATTCAGAATGGGTATAAACCCGGCCTTTCTAAATAACCCACGTATATGATAAACAAATGTTACACAAACACAACAAACGCCTCATTCCAATACAGAATATTCTTTTATTCACAAAATCACATTCTTAGGGAATAGGTTCCCATTAATTTTATCAAAGATAAATTCTTCTAAATTTATTTTTTAATCTTCCTTTGGATATCATTTCAAATGATATCATGGTTTTCCAAACTAGTCGAGATTAGCGAACTACACCGAAGTAATTATTTATTTTATTTCCCAATCCCAACCTATTCATCCCATGGAGCAAAACTGGTAATACTCCATATCTAACACCACGGTGTTATCGGTAAAGTTAATTACCATTTCACGTTCAAATCTAATTAAAGATTTAACTATCGCTTTGGAGCAAAACTGGTGGTACTCCATTCTCGATCACCTTTCAGATTTGATAATTTAAATTATCAATTCACTTTCAATCTAATTAAAGATTCATTTAAAACTCCAACTAGTTTTAATCTTCTCAAAAATCAATATCCTGTCTTTAACTGGGTTAAAGAACCAGTGTCATCTAAAACACGGCTCACGACGAACCCAAATCACATTTGATATTAAATACAAGGCTCTGAATAGAAAATATACCGACTTATATTCAATATCAAATCCTGAGACCAACAAATATCGTATTGGAAATAACGATATAAAATATATCTTTCAAATTCCCATAACAATATTTGTATAATCACGAAATCCAACATCGAAATATTCCAAAGACAATTTCGATTCAAATCCACTTCCACTTTATATATATTGGAAATTCTGCTTATTTTCAAAACCAATTCAAATTCAATTTATTCATTTCAAAAATAAATTGATTTTAATTCTAGTTCAAAACTAGTTCATTTCGATAAAAATATATTTTTATCTTTTCAAATGTGGAATTTTTCATCCCAGTTCTTTCCAATTCACATATTATGATTTGCACAAATTGTTAATATTTTAATATTTATCAAGGCCCGTACAGTCGATTTCCATCAACGGCCATCGAACTGCACTTACAGCGACCTTTTCCAAATTTGATTTGGACATAATTCCAAATCCAACCGTTAGATTTCAAATTTCTAATATTCATTGGAAAGCTCTTTTCGATACGAACCCAACGGTTCCGGTTTTAGGAGAATCTGACGATCGGATCTCCCGCAACGTCAATTCGAAGTCAATGGTCGAAATTCGCGAAATGCCGCGGCGCGTTCTATTCAGGCCATTATATATATATTATATATTTCGTCGATTTCCTTTTAAAACGTATTTTATAAATCGTTTTAAATTCGTTTTCAAAACCATTTCAACTCTATATTCAATTTCAAATCAAAATTGAATATTTCATATCATTACTATATAAATGATAATATTTTCAAAACGTTATATTTTGAAATCACTACCTTTTCTATATTCATTATAAAAACGAATATAATTGATATAAATATCGTTCACGTCAAAATAGCGCAACTCTAATCAACACGGCTTTATATATTTCAATAAATTCGTTATTCTATTCAACAAATGGATATTTATTCTATTCAACACATGAATCTATATTTCTTTCAACATATGACTAATCTCAACACATGAGTACTGTCAACACATGACTATTTTTGTTATGTAATATATTTTATAAAATTATGGTATCTATCGTTTGATTTTTAATTAGACTCCAACCGTAAAGTAGTGTCTAATCTTAAATATGATAAAGATGTAAATTTTATTGTTAAAATATTTTACTCAACACATAAATAGTTTCAACACATGAACATCGTCAACACATGACTATTTTTATATTCAACACACGAATTTTCTTTTATAGTATTCATTATTTCCCGATTGGAATGAGGCCCAATCAATTACCATATAATGTTAATTATATGGATTCCACCCAACACATGTATATAATAGCAACGATATATAATCAACCATCATCCAAAGTGCACCACACAACTGCATAAGCATTAAATATAAATATCCAACGCTTATAACAGTCTGTCAATCAATCGATCGACATACAACTAATTATTGGGATTAATGTATGTCATATATCATCCCAATACCCGTGAGGGGTTTCAAACAATCAAACACAGATTTTATTTGTGCAATTGGGCGATGTGTAAAATTTATCGTCCCAATCCATATCAGTCAAATCAGTGTACATAAACAAATCATTCGATTTGTAAATGAATATTTTTATTTTTCTAACATATTTTAGAAAATTTCGGCGGCATAACAGCACGATACTAGAAACGGGATAAGGCCTAGCCTTATCCCCGGTCTAATAATGGCCTACGCCATACACATACCAATCTAATCAATCTTATTTCACCAAACAACAAAATTCAAACCAATCATCCAATCAATTACACAACCAAACAAACAAGTTGTCCATGGTCTGTGGACGACGGGTGTCGGGTGCTACTAAGCACCGTCTGCATCCTAGTATATATTTTAACTAGAAAAGAAAATTCAAAGTGAGAAGTTCTCACCGTTTAGCTAAACCAGCGCCACGACTTTCCAATTGCAGAAATCTTCGTCGCGCTCGCCTTTTGTCAATTTCATTGTCCGTAGCCACTACATGGATAAAAATCACATTTTTATACTGATATTATATAGATAAAAATTCTATTTTTACACCGCTACTATATAGATAAAAATTCTATTTTTATACCACTGTTCATATAATAAAGATTATATTTTTATATTGCCACTCATATAAAAATCACATCTTTGCTTCTTCTACATAATAAAAATCATATTTTTATACCTTCTACATAATAAAGATCGAATTTTTATATCATCGCTATAAAAATCACATTTTTATTTCAATATATATATAAATAATAAACATCAGATTTTTATTTCGCCACGTATATGAAGATCAATTTGTTTCTATCTATATATTATAAAAATCACATTTTTATTCTTCTCGTTATATAAAAATCATATTTTTACATACTTCATTTGTCAAAAACCATAGAAGCTTTAAAGCGGAGAAAACCCACTTTTTTTCTAACGCCCGGATCCGCTGTTCTGGTTCCAGAATTTGCAAACAAGCTTCAATCTTCACACCATCTCCTATTTAGCTTAAACGCGTCATTCCGGACAACTTTCTCCTAGTGGTCTTCCTTCCGAAAATGTGCCATTTCACCGGAAATCGCGAAAAGACAGCATTTTGACAGTGTTTGGATAGCAGAATTTTGACGCGTTTTCCTGACAACTCCGCAATGAAAAATAGGACTATCATATACAAAATCGAAGAGAAAATCGTGCTCTTCGACTTTGGTTTTGAGGAACTTTGGCTAGAAACGCACGGTTTGGGAGTTATTCGCGAAATAGTGACAGGGTGTTTTGTGCAAAACGGGAAATTAGTGAAAAATGTGATTTTTGAGGAGGAGGGGCCTACGGCCGGAATTGGGTGGCCATAGGGGGGGCGCCGGACCTGATTGGGCGTGGGGGACTGGTTGTGGCGGTGGTAGGGCCGGCGGAGTGGCGGCGGCGGTGGTTTGGGGGTAGGGTTTGCAAATTAGAAGAGGGAAAGAGGAGGAGAGAGAGAGGAGGAGGAAGGGGAAGTGGGGGTGGCGGCCGGCGGCCTGAGGTGGTGCGACAGCGGGGTAGGGGGCGGTGGCAGCGGTGGTGGTGGAGGAGGTCTCCATTTTAAGGAAAGAGGAAGAAAAGAGAAAGAGAAAACGAGAACGAAGGAAAGAAGTAAAAGTGATTATATGCTAGTTTCTCGCCTATCGCCCGAATGCTAACGATCTCCAATCGCCGCGGATTTTGGATACGACATAGTAGACGTGAAGACGAGTCCAACGAAACAAGTTTCGTCGAATTCCGAGTTCGTTTGACCGTCCGTTAAAAATCACAAAAATGCTCAGATAAGCTCTAAAAATGCGATTTTGGCGCACCTTTTCTTCTTGCATGCTCACACGTTAACTCCAAAAATCATGCCCTCTTGGATTTAACCATTATTAGACGATACGAATTCAAAAAAAAGTAGAATCGAATTCCGAGGTCGTATCAATAATGTTCCTTTGTAAAATGACTGTCCGCTTTTGAACAAATGGTTTTGCTTCGCACGGCCACATACTGACTCCGTTCGACGCGCACTTCGGAACTCAACAATAATTTGTCACAGTGAATCCATAAAAATTTATCTCGTCGAATTCTGAGCTCGTATGCAAAATTTCACTTTTCAAGGGCTATGTTTTGCTAACCGAACAATTTCAGCCAATAGCCACTATTCCGGATATCGAAATATATCGAAGCTTATACTTTTCGGAGTTCTAAATGGCATTTTGAACTCAATGGAAGTGGTTTCGAGTCCAAATTCATCCATGTGCAAAATATGACTTTTTGGGCCATGTATAATTTCCATAGCGTCTATTCTAAATTTTCAACTGGGCATAAATTTTGATTCCCGCTATGAAATTTTGATTTTTCGGATTCGTTGGAAAGATATTCTCAATTAGATTCTAATATTTTTGGTTTCGCCAAAATCCGGTTTATTTTGAATCCTGTACATTCATTTAAATTTTGAAATCGAGTTATCGAACTACCGCGCCATTTTCCATTCCTTTTATAATTATAAATAATTATTTATATTCTAACGACGATCTATATGAATATATACGCTCTAATTCTATTCAAAATAAATTTCTCGTCGATATTATTTAAAATAATTCATTTTAAATAATCAAAATTCATTAAAATTGTCAAAATAAAAATTTTAAATTGGCTCAGAATTTCCGGGTTGTTACAATCTCCCCCACTTAAAACTTTTCGTCCCCGAAAAGGAACGAAGCCGAAAGTTGTTTTACAAATCAACTCAACTTCCATTGTTTTCTTTACGGCTTAAGTTCTTCAACTTTTCAGTTTCTAAGAACTTTTCAAATTTTTCAAAAATTTGGCTAACACCCTAAATTTTCGAATAATTTCGCCATAACCTCCTTTGTACAGGGAGGAGTTTGGAAATTTATTGGGTCGTATTAGGTACCGATAAATCCTATAAAGCATACACATATTTATAGTGATATATTCTAGTGTTTACAGGGGAGCGTGTATAGATAATAACTCCAGAGAATAAATTCTCGTCACCCTGTCCAAGCCTGAGGGAGTGTGTATTTTTAATTGCTCCAGAGAATAAATTCTCGTCACCTCGTCCCGTGTGGGAAATAAATAATCCATGTGCCATATCTAATAACTAGAGAGACGTGATTATTGTCAACTCCAGACCCGTGTGGAGATTTTATTATTCTGGCAATTTACCGTTACATTTTATATGGTCCATATCAGTCATCAGTTCAACCTGTAATATATAGTCATCGCCATACAAGCTTCTCGCTCGTATGGTAAATCTTCAACCTCGTCACACAAGCTCCAAATGCTTATATGGTATATGATGAAGTATGTCTATCTTCAAGAAGTATGCCATGTAGTGTAGTGCAAAATTAATTGTTACTATCCTATGGCGACGTTTATTATTACACACAGAATAACCAACACTCCGCATCCAATGGCATTCACAGGAGTTGATATAATAAAATTGCGCATCCAACTCATTAAGGTTTACCTATTTGTCGGGCACGCAATTAAATTCTTTACTCAACAGCTAATCCATATACCTGTTCAATGTAAGTACATGTACATGCATGTAAATGCGATAAATTTTCAATACAATTCACTATTTGATACAATTTGGTTATAGGTTCAACTTTTAATTAATCAAACAATAATCAAGCAACACAACCATCAATCAATTAGTTGATTATTGTTTCAAATTCATAATTTTGGTATATATACAAAAATCACATTTTTGATGCCAATTCACAACAATGTATTCTAGCTATATTTTGGTTCTCACACCAGTCTAATGGAAATATATAGATATCACACCTTCGAAACACGAACATAAATACTGATGATGTCCGGACATCACCAGAATTATCCCCAAGCGACTAGAGTGTGATTCTATATCTATCCAGTATATTAAAACTTCGAATATACGTTCATGACGCGTATATGCAAAACCTTTATGTACTCGATTGTCCAAATTCAATACAAATAAAATATTCAAATACGTAAAATTGAATTTAACTTTCAAAACAAAATTGTTTCCATTTGAAAAATATACTCTTCACACTTGTTCTAGGATACTACTGATCCTATCTCTAACGAGTCATTCTAATTGGATATTACTAATCCAGTATCTGATGAATTCTTTCGTTCGGTTCTAATGTGTCTTGTTCTCGAGCTCTGTAAACCAAAGCTCTGATACCAAACTGAGACGACCCGAACTTCCCCGGTAAGGAAAGCACGGATTGAATTGAGGACAAGACCAATCAGAACGCAGACAGAAGAACATTTCATTGTTTATTACAACAATTCCATCAGATACAAGAATATACAGAGTATAAATGAATAAATTACATTCGATAAATATCAGAGATTACAATGAATTACATAGCAGCGGAAAAACAATACAAAATACAACTGAAAGTAATACACGGATACAGAGCTTTCCGAGCATCGTTCCAGCTGTAAATCAGGACCTTGTGAATATAAATCTGCAAAACCAAAACTACTAGCTGCCCGTGTGGAAAATAGGGGCACCCAGAGTTTAGGTTAAACCAATAAACTCTAGGTCAGTCTTGTGACTGGTGTGAGAACTAAAACAGTTATTTAAAACTTTACTTTAAAAGAGAGTAATTCAAGGGACCACGCCGTATAACACGGAATGGGTTTCCTCCCAAGAATACTAGTGCATATAACAAAACAACGCAATGCTTTTTGGAAAAATGAAGCTATTATAAGACCCAGGTCCCATCACACAATGCAACGCAAGCCGGAGGATAGGGTTTTCCCTTATAATAGCCAAACATTCTTGTTACGTTTAAAACAAATCATTTGATACTATTATAAGTGTATAGTGTCAAAACAATTCAAATCATAAATATCAATCATAGGCGGCATGGGTACCATCTATCATGTCGCTATACTAGGCTCTACAAATAAAACCGCAATATCACGTATTGGAAATTGGATTTCCGTCATGAGTCGAGGCAAGGGGCAAGCTCCTCTCCGTTCGAGACACTCTAGCAAATGTCTCAGGACCCCACTTTGATCCTTGGAATCGGTTGCGCCGGTCCTCACCTAACTTTGGAGGATTGGCAATTCCTGAACACACGTTACCCGGTCCTAACAAACCTATATCCGAGGCGCCTCGTATCCAACATCCACACAGGTAAAAGTATATAAATGTCAGGGCTGGTAGGTCACTGACATCACCCATAGCTAGAAAGAAACGTCGTGTTCTCCCAACGGTCCGTATCCCGTTTTTGACTCATACCGAGGTGTGAGGCTCGCGAATTCACGTTATACACAAAGCTACGTCACACAGACCATGCTTTGATCGTCAACCACAAGACTTTGCTTTTCAACAGAAGCCTTGATCAATTGCCACTTACGCGTGCCACACTGGCAATTCACTCCATGCGACTGATGTCCATCGATATACAACCTCTGAGCTCGTACGTCTCAGAGAAGGGCGTTAAGCAAGAGAATAAATTCTCTGCCGCCAAACAGATGTATATTTAATAGAGATCAACCAACACAGAATAAGATCCAATGTCAGACACACAATCCATTTACAAGTTCGTTCTGGGTCTGAACGAAACCGGAGGCACTTTCCTCGCATATCCATCCATCTCCAAGTACGTCTGGACGATCACCAACTGATTCCCTCATCTTGGGTGTACAGCCCAATCGAGATCATCAGTAATCACCCAAACGATGTGAAGACTTCCGGTCTTCAACCACCGTCTTCATCTTCGACATATCGTCGAACCGGTTATTCAGAATGGGTATAAATCCGGCCTTTCTAAATAACCCACGTATATGATAAACAAATGTTACACAAACACAACAAACGCCTCATTCCAATTCAGAATATTCTTTTATTCACAAAATCACATTCTTAGGGAATAGGTTCCCATTAATTTTATCAAAGATAAATTCTTCTAAATTTATTCTTTAATCTTCCTTTGGATATCATTTCAAACGATATCATGGTTTTCCAAACTAGTCGAGATTAGAGAACTACACCGAAGTAATTATTTATTTTATTTCCCAATCCCAACCTATTCATCCCATGGAGCAAAACTGGTAATACTCCATATCTAACACCACGGTGTTATCGGTAAAGTTAATTACCATTTCACGTTCAAATCTAATTAAAGATTTAACTATCGCTTTGGAGCAAAACTGGTGGTACTCCATTCTCGATCACCTTTCAGATTTGATAATTTAAATTATCAATTCACTTTCAATCTAATTAAAGATTCATTTAAAACTCCAATTAGTTCTAATCTTCTCAAAAATCAATATCCTGTCTTTAACTGGGTTAAAGAACCAGTGTCATCTAAAACACGGCTCACGACGAACCCAAATCACATTTGATATTAAATACAAGGCTCTGAATAGAAAATATACCGGCTTATATTCAATATCAAATCCTGAGACCAACAAATATCGTATTGGAAATAACGATATAAAATATATCTTTCAAATTCCCATAACAATATTTGTATAATCACGAAATCCAACATCGAAATATTCCAAAGACAATTTCGATTCAAATCCATTTCCACTTTATATATATTGGAAATTCTGCTTATTTTCAAAACCAATTCAAATTCAATTTATTCATTTCAAAAATAAATTGATTTTAATTCTAGTTCAAAACTAGTTCATTTCGATAAAAATATATTTTTATCTTTTCAAATGTGGAATTTTTCATCCCAGTTCTTTCCAATTCACATATTATGATTTTGCACAAATTATTAATATTTTAATAATTTTATCAAGGCCCGTACAGTCGATTTCCATCAACGGCCATCGAACTGCACTTACAGCGACCTTTTCCAAATTTGATTTGGACATAATTCCAAATCCAACCGTTAGATTACAAATTTCTAATATTCATTGGAAAGCTCTTTTCGATACAAACCCAACGGTTCCGGTTTTAGGAGAATCCGACGGTCGGATCTCCCGCAACGTCAATTCGAAGTCAATGGTCGAAATTCGCGAACTGCCGCGGCGCGGCGCGTTCTATTCAGGCCATTATATATATATTATATATTTCGTCGATTTCCTTTTAAAACGTATTTTATAAATCGCTTTAAATTCGTTTTCAAAACCATTTCAACTCTATATTCAATTTCAAATCAAAATTGAATATTTCATATCATTACTATATAAATGATAATATTTTCAAAACGTTATATTTTGAAATCACTACCTTTTCTATATTCATTATAAAAACGAATATAATTGATATAAATATCGTTCACGTCAAAATAGCGCAACTCTAATCAACACGGCTTTATATATTTCAATAAATTCGTTATTCTATTCAACAAATGGATATTTATTCCATTCAACACATGAATCTATATTTCTTTCAACACATGACTAATCTCAACACATGAGTACTGTCAACACATGACTATTTTTGTTATGTAATATATTTTATAAAATTATGGTATCTATCGTTTGATTTTTAATCAGACTCCAACCGTAAAGTAGTGTCTAATCTTAAATATGATAAAGATGTAAATTTTATTGTTAAAATATTTTACTCAACACATAAATAGTTTCAACACATGAACATCGTCAACACATGACTATTTTTATATTCAACACACGAATTTTCTTTTATAATATTCATTATTTCCCGATTGGAATGAGGCCCAATCAATTACCATATAATGTTAATTATATGGATTCCACCCAACACATGTATATAATAGCAACGATATATAATCAACCATCATCCAAAGTGCACCACACAACTGCATAAGCATTAAATATAAATATCCAACGCTTATAACAGTCTGTCAATCAATCGATCGACATACAACTAATTATTGGGATTAGTGTATGTCATATATCATCCCAATACCTGTGAGGGTTTTTAACAATCAAACACAGATTTTATTTGTGCAATTGGGCGATGTGTAAAATTTATCGTACCAATCAATATCAGTCAAATCAGTGTACATAAACAAATCGTTCGATTTGTAAATGAATATTTTTATTTTTCTAACATATTTTAGAAAATTTCGACGGCATAACAGCACGATACTAGAAACGGGATAAGGCCTAGCCTTATCCCCGGTCTAATAATGGCCTACGTCATACACATACCAATCTAATCAATCTCATTTCACCAAACAACCAAATTCAAACCAATCATCCAATCAATTACACAACCAAACAAACAAGTCGTCCATGATCTGCGGCCGACGGGTGTCGAGTGCTACTAAGCACCGTCTGCATCCTAGTATATATTTTAACTAGAAAAGAAAATTCAAAGTGAGAAGTTCTCACCGTTTAGCTAAACCAGCGCCACGACTCTCCATTTGCAGAAATCTTCGTCGCGCTCGCCTTTTGTCAATTTCATTGTCCGTAGCCACTACATGGATAAAAATCACATTTTTATACTGATATTATATAGATAAAAATTCTATTTTTACACCGCTACTATATAGATAAAAATTCTATTTTTATACCGCTGTTCATATAATAAAGATTATATTTTTATATTGCCACTCATATAAAAATCACATCTTTGCTTCTTTTACATAATAAAAATCATATTTTTATACCTCCTACATAATAAAGATCGAATTTTTATATCATCACTATAAAAATCACATTTTTATTTCAATATATATATAATAAAAATCAGATTTTTATTTCACCACATATATGAAGATCAATTTTTTTCTATCTATATATTATAAAAATCATATTTTTATTCTTCTCGTTCTATAAAAATCATATTTTTACATACTTCATTTGTCAAAAACCGTAGAAGGTTTAAAGCGGAGAAAACTCACTTTTTTTCTAACGCCCGGATCCGCTGTTCTGGTTCCAGAATTTGCAAACAAGCTTCAATCTTCACACCATCTTTTTTTTAAGCTTAAACGCGCCATTCCGGACAACTTTCGCCTAGTGGTATTCCTTTCGAAAATGTGCCATTTCGCCGGAAATCGCGAAAAGACAGCATTTTGACAGTGTTTGGACAGCAGACTTTGGACGCGTTTTCCCGACAACTCTTCAATGCAAAATAGGACTATCATATACCAAATCGAAGAGAAAATCGTGCTCTTCGACTTTGGTCTTGAGGAACTTTGGCTAAAAACGCACGGTTTGGGAGTTATTCGCGAAATAGTGACAGGGTGTTTTATGCAAAACGGGGAATTAGTGAAAAATGTGATTTTTGAGGAGGAGGGGCCCACGGCCGGAATTGGGTGGCCATAGGGGGGCACCGGACCTGATTGGGCGTGGGGGACTGGTTGTGGCGGTGGTGGGGCCGGCGGAGTGGCGGTGGTGGTGGTTTGGGGGTAGGGTTTGCAAATTAGAAGAGGGAAAGAGGAGAGAGAGAGGAGGAAGAGGAGGAGGGGGAAGTGGGGGTGGCGGCCGGCGGCCTAAGGTGGTGCGGCAGCGGGGTAGGGGGCGGTGGCAGTGGTGGTGGTGGAGGAGCTCTCCATTTTTAAGGAAAGAGGAAGAAAAGAGAGAGAAAAAGTGAACGAATGAAAGAAGTAAAAGTGATTATATGCTAGTTTCTCGCCTATTGCCTGAACGCTGACGATCTCAAATCGCCGTGGATTTTGCACACGACATAGTAGACGTGAAGACGAGTCCAACGAAATAAGTTTAGTCGAATTTTGAGTTCGTTTGACCATCCGCTAAAAATCACAAAAATGCTCAGATAAGCTCTAAAAATGCGATTTTGGCGCATCTTTTCTTCTTGCACGCTCACACGTTAACTCCAAAAATCATGCCCTCTGGGATTTAGCCATTATTAGACGATACGAATCCAGAAAAAAAAGTAGAATCGAATTCCGAGGTCGTATCAATAATGTTCCTTTGTAAAATGACTGTTCGCTTTTGAACAAATGGTTTTGCTTCGCACGGCCACATACTGACTCCGTTCGATGCACACTTTGGAAATCAAAAATAATTTGTCATTGTGAATCCATAAAAATTTATCTCGTCGAATTCTGAGCTCGTATGCAAAATTTCACTTTTTAAGGGTTATGTTTTGCTAACCGAACAACTCCAGCCAATAGCCACTATTCTGGATATCGGAATATATCGAAGCTTATACTTTTCGGAGTTCTAAACGGCATTTTGAACTCAATGAAAGTGGTTTCAAGTCCAAATTCATCCATATGCAAAATATGACTTTTTGGGCCATGTATAATTTCCATAGCGTCTATTCTAAATTTTCAACTGGGCATAAATTTTGATTCCCGCTATGAAATTTTGATTTTTCGGATTCGTTGGAAAGATATTCTCAATTAGATTCTAATATTTTTGGTTTCGCCAAAATCTGGTTTATTTTGAATCCTGTACATTCATTTAAATTTTGAAATCGAGTTATCGAACTACCGCGCCATTTTCCATTCCTTTTATAATTATAAATAATTATTTATATTCTAACGACGATCTATATGAATATATACGTTCTAATTCTATTCAAAATAAATTTCTCGTCGATATTATTTAAAATAATTCATTTTAAACAATCAAAATTCATTAAAACTGTCAAAATAAAAATTTTAAATTGGCTCAGAATTTCCGGGTTGTTACATCCATACATAAACACGGACGGTTTTTACCTTACGATAACCCAAAACAGTTTGAATCCAGTATCTTTTCTGATATTATGATAATGTCTAAATACAAATAAATAACAATCTAGTGGAACGCTTGCATCTCATGCTCCACATATATAGTATACCAATCAAAACCGCAAGCGCTTATTGGAGATTGGATTCCAACTTTGACAAGGTATGGGACCACCTGCCGATCGTGTATCTCTAGAGACGAATATACTGGGTTCAACAGGAACGTCTTGCAACCCGGCCCACACATGACCGACCGTTCATTTCGCTTGAGTGTATCGCATGTATATCACCGACGGTTGGGATCAGCAACCGCCTCCCGAAAAGGGACAGCATCGAATATAGATTTAAGAAACAAATGGAATTCCTCTAGATAGGTGATCATACACCCTAATGGAGCGACCCACATAGCCATGCTGCCTGCCCGATTTTTGTCATTTCCCGGTTGATGAGGCTTGAGGTCAGAATTTCCTTTATAGCACCTGGCCACCATTCACTTTGAATGCCACATCGTCAGATCCGCCAGATATCACACTGATTGACGTCCACAAAAATACTCTAGTTTATCTGGCTAGAGAATAACCATTTCTCCGCCATCAACTATGGTACGTTTGGAGAAATCAACGCATGTAATTCCTTTGGAAATACTCTGTCAGACATTCGTCCATACAAGTCACCCAGGAACAGGATGAACCGAAGGCACTCTCCTACTGCACCCTAGGAATCACCCTACAGATCAGTAGCGAGAAGTCCTTGCAACCTGTAGATTCCAATCACGACAAAATCACTGTTGGAATATCTCCGGCCGCTAAACCAGAGAAATCCAATCAGTAGTCCTTCCGCTCACGAAAATCAACGGTCTTCTACTACTCTATCTTCAATGATCTTATTTCACGTACTCACTGGTCGGAATGGTTTTCGATATAAATTCGATCCCGGCCTTTCCGTACCAACGATCGTATGGGTCAACTTTGATAGTTGATGTTTTAACTATCAAATAAATAACTGTGTGAATAACATGAGTTTACCAGTTCCGTGCTAACACTACAGGGCCTTTTTAAAATGATTAACGATATTTAATCTTAAACTCTTTAAATATTTCATCATTTCAAATATACTCATTTGATATATAAGATTTCATATTTTCAAAACTATTTCACTTTCATATCAAATTCTTTATTTTCTTATCGTTTCAAAACCATTTACTATTTTATTCCTTATTAACCATACTGGAAAATGACACATCTTTTTCAAGTGAACAACGTTATGAAATCTTCTTTATTTTATCACCTTGATATAATAACCAACTATCTTAGTATAAACCATTTTCAAAAACTTAGCGTTTCAAATTTCCTTTTATCTTAAAATTACCATTTCGTATATTCTCTTTTTATTTCCCTTACTTAGGAAATACAATTTATATAGTAAGTCTCGAACATTTTCCCTCCTCCATTTCTTGGGTCGTCCAATTATAAATTCTCGACCCTTTTTCTTACATCCCGTTATCCTTTCTCGTACGGAACCAGATTATCTTCACCTTCTCATTATGAACTAATATCACCCTCAGATAATCCCGAAGTCATTCAAGTTGGGGTATTTAATTACCTCTCAGACTTGATCGACAACGTTCCTACCGTTAGGTAGACATCGGTTGTAATTCAACACTCGACATTTTGTTCTAATTTCAGACATGCCTCATTTAACCATAAATTTTACTTTACACACTTCTTTCCTTGGGTATTCTTATTCTCAATAATATTTCTAAATCCCTTGATAATGAATTTAAATATTCCGTCTCCTTTTTCTTCTTTAAATAATATATTTGCTGCTAAGATATTTGTCAACCAAATCATGACTATCATATTAACAAACTCCAAATAATTAATTAACGATATAATTAACTTAAACAATTTCCTTTAAATTATCTCCCAAACGACTATTCAAATTTATATCATCAAGTTAATTTCTACTTGCTCGCTTATAAATCTGATAAATCTCGGATTTTCCTTTATAAAACCAATTTATTAGTTCGATAAATAAATAATAAATATATTTTCTTTTTACAAATTCTAATTCAAAATAATAGATTTAAAAATCCATTCTTTTTAGTTATAAAACAAATTTTTATAACTTTAACTCGTCGATTTGCCTGACGGTAGATCGATATAGGCCCTGTACTGTCAATTACTCCACTAACGGTGCACATTTGTTTAAACCAAACAAATAGTGAATTTCAAATCAATATTCTACCATCCAATCAAACCAATTCAATTCAAATGGATAATGACCTCATAACAATCAAGACTGATAATTCAATGTCAATCAAATTATTTCACACTACCACGGCAATCCACACAATCCATTCGATAGAGCTTACTTTATAACCTGTCCAATACTTTGGACCAGTGATCAAAATAATGGTTTGGTTTATTGAATTTTAAACAACGATTTATTTCAGGAATTAAATCCATTTATATATATGTATATATATACATATATAAGCAAACAATCACAAACAACCATGAACAACAATAACACAAGATAAAACCAACTTATATAAAATATAAGTGGATAGATCTGAGTTAGTTTAACTCACCTGGATTAGTTCGTCGATAGATCAGCCCATTTCAGTCGAATTAAACTGCGTTTAATTCATTAAAAAAATCCAACTGCTGCCTGCCCTGCTCAGTCCTTATCCATCGTGTCGTACTCGTCTTCACGGTCACGGTGTTTTTCGTTTCGTTTGAATCTGATTTCGTGAGCGTTCGAAATCAGTATTTGAAGTTTTATAAATATTTAAACTAACTAAACCTTTAAAACTTTTAAATAATAATTGGGCCTTACCGTTAATTAGTCCAGCCCAACCCGCACCCTCTTCATTTAAACCCTAAAACGTCGGTTCCACCTTCATTCTTTCACCCGTAGCCGCCACTAAAATCAGAGCAAACCCTAGAGGAAACGAAAATGGCCTCCCCGTCGCCAACCGGATCTCCTCCAAGCTGCGACGCCTACTGCCTCGGCCTCCTTCCACTCGATTCAACCCCGACCGAAGCCCAAAAGCTAAGTATTTTTTCCCCAAATTAATTTCTATTTTGATTTTCTTTTGCTTTTGAATTCGGTTTAATTCTTTGCTGTGTTGATCTAGTTTGTGGTGCGTGGTTATGTATTTATAGTAGAAAGGATTCAGTGATTTACGAATTGTTAAATCCTAGCTTAGATTTAGTGGTACCTAAACCCTAGGTGCTTCGATTCTGCTATGAACTGTTCGTGATGGTTTGCGTGTGATGTCTTATAACAGTGATGGATTTTATGTACTTGTTTGCTTAGATCTATGGACTGTTTATACATCGATTTGGTATAGCTATGACACCCTTGGGTTGTTCATTCACCGCGTCCCTTGTCTGTAAGGATTTGATGGTGAATATATTGATTTCCTTCTAGCTATCGGTATAGTCTGTTCACATTAAAATTTGTATTTGAGTTGTCTCGTTCTTCTTGTAGATTTGAACTGATGTATTGTTTAATCGTATGGCCTTGTCTTTGAAATATACAGCTTTTGATATGGTTCATTCACATGGCCTTGTCTGCTATTAATTTTAAATTCAATTTCAGATCTGCATTGGGATATCAGAACAGCTTTTTTTTCTATGTGATTTCTGATTATATATAACATACATTATCTGTTTCGATTTTGATGGTGTAAGATTTGATTTCCTTTACTATACATTGTCTAAGAAAATGGGGTTTCCTGCTGTTTTAATTTCAGGCAAGAACATGGCCTTCTGTACTTTAAATAAAGAAAGAATTTTAATAGATTTGATAGGGCAGATTTGTTTGTACAGCTTTTTCAATCCCAACTAAATATTTGGCTATTTTTTTGATTCAAAAGATTGGATGGTATATTATTTTCCTGTTTCTCTTACTTGTGCATTGATGATGCACATGTATAGGCTATTCGGCATTATGGATTTGATGTAGAATATATTCAAGATTTTGTTTTCTTTTAAAGTGTCTGTGTACTGTTTTTTTTCACTGTTTCCATGTGGTATCTTTCTTCTTTGCAAATCTTTCAACTTTGAATATATTTACCTATTAGCTACTCATAGCCTTCTTCTTTTCTTTTCAGATCAAATCCACCTATGATATTGTAAGGATTTTATGTTGGGGTTTGCGTTGGATTCTCAGCATCTGTGGTCTGTTCGAAATGGGTATTGCTGACTCAAAGAGTACAGGATCATATGGGTAGAGTAAAATATATATGTTCAGGTATGGTATGGGATCAGGTTTCCATTTGGGACCAAGCGTAATCAAATTCAGTAATTTCCTATGTGTACATTTAATTCGTAATATAAACCAGTGGTATATGCCACAGGCAACGGTCGAAGATCACATGGTGATGGAGATGGTACGCAGACCAGTAGGGCACACACCATTACAAGAAGAAGTGAAGCCTTTATTCTTTTTGAAGAAAATGACAGTGCAAAGTGAATCACGTGTAGCATAAACCCTTTTTATTTCTTTCTCAACATACTTATCTGTTGTTCTCTACTGTTGTATTGGGTTGTGTTGTACTTGAATAAATATATATATTGTTTTACTTTGTGTTGACTGAAATATGAGTTGGTTTTATTTGTAAGTCACTTCTAGCTTAATGGGTTATCACGTTTTAGTTTGCCTTTGAATTTTTGGTTATGGTCTCTATATTTTTGGTTTTTCATTACCATGTGATAATGGCGATTATTAGCCCTTTGATCGATATCATGGTTGTATGGTAAAAATTCTCGTATAGATTTCGATCGTGTGTGTATATATATATATATAGCTGGTTCATTACGACTATATTTAAACTTATAAAATATTTATAAAAATTCAAATAGTTGAATTAAATAAATAAATAAAAATAACCTGATAAAAAAAACTAGTATATTCAAATGGAACATCCTAAAATTTCAAGTAAGACCAAGATAGATCTCCAACTTGATATTCAAAAATTTGAGTTGAACGATATCAAAACATATAAAAATCTTTATTTAAATAAATAAAATAATCCGCGTAAATGGTCAGAAAATACGGGCCATTACAATTTTATACTCCTAATTCAATATAGATATTATTTTCTCCCTTATCTTTAAAAGTAACCTGCGTACCTAATATCAATAAAAAGTCTATTGTTTTTTTACACTGAATGAGTAGTTAGATTATTTGTCTACGACAAATTTATAAAGGATTTTACTACTTCAACCGGCCATATAAAAGCATGGTTATTGTGGGAGTAGTAGTCAAATTATAATCCCCTGCTAATATCCACTAGCCAAACTCAAAATTTGCACACCTAGTCCCCTTGATAGCCGGCCGTTCTAGCATTACCCATTTATAAATTATACATTTTTCAACCAAATTTTTATCCATACCTGCTTAATACGTATGAACTTAGTGCAGTATGAATTTATTAAAATGTAAATTGGTAATAGTAAGTGAAAAAAAAGTATATTTAAATGCATAAAAATGTAGTAACCGAGTACAACCTTTTTCATGTGCTAGAATTTGATTATTGGTTGGGGTAACTGACTGTATCGTGTAGCATTTTGTATGAGAAATGGATGTTTCATCCATGTTATATTCCAATTTAAATAAATTAGACTAATTTACAAACCAATTTATTCTGCAACAAAGTAAAACAATAAAAAAAGGTTACTCTATGTCATTGTGCATATGCTCGAGTCCACAACAATTAAACTAGACTAGAAAATTAACAAAATTTGTGAATTTAACAGTTAACATGCTTTAAAGGAAATACAATGTAAAACAAACATATTTCAGCCAGTCCAAATTACTTGATAATTCCAACTTCATATCGCACATTTATCTTTTGATAATGGAGCGTCAAAAGTTAATATGTATTGTTCAAAATTCATAGAAAATTAAAGTTGAATAATAGATATCTTACTGTAAATTGAAGATATCTTTGATTAAAGCATCCAAGAACTCACAAGATTTCGATCGCAAGCATCTCAAATCAGTGGACAAGAAAGCAGTGAGAACCCGAAGCAAATAAAAATAACAAATTCAAGAAATCTAGGTGCCGCGATTTATTTCAGCAAAAAACCCTAATTTGTTTACGGCCGGTCACCACTGAAGAGGAAATGAGAAATATCACGTCTATGGCTGCTGATGTGGATGAAAAGAGAATGGAGTGGTTTGGGAAGTGGTTTTGATTTGGAGAAAGGGGAGGGACACATTTTTTTTGGTTTGGAATTTTTTTTAATTTTGGCTGAAATGAAACAGTGAGGAGGGAGGAATGAAAAATAAGAATGAGAAGGGAAAAAATGATACGGCTCAAACCCGTATTGTAACACCCCACCTCCGCCAGGGTGACTCTTGCAAGCACTCTGACTTTAGAGGGGCGTTTGAATCAGGTAAACATGCATAATGATATATCAAGGCAGAACAAGAACATATGTATATATGTAAACAGAGTAAATAACATAGATAAAACAGTGGAAGATTTCATACTATTTCAAAACAAGTCTGGTACAACATAGCTTTCCAAATAAACAAGTCTAGATAAAAACAACATCAACTGAAAAACTGAAATACATAAGTACTATCCCCAAATAAGTGATAACCATAGCTAGCTTCATGTCGAAACCGTACATGAGCTGAAATCCCACAAGCAAGCAATCCGAAATCCAAGCTAAGCTCCAACGTTCCCACCCTGAGAACCTGGGGGGGGAACGGAAGAAAAGAGGCGAAAGAAAACAGGTCAGTCAAAAAGACTGAGTAAGCCCTACTACAATCAATGTAAACTAATAAAGTTAACTGGCATGAGAAGCAGGGATGAACATAAGGATAACAACATACTAGCATGATGATTAACTAACAAGGTAGACAAAGGTGTCATCGCATAATCAGGATTAAGGTTTTGCACCGCAGGTGTACTAGTAAACTAACATGACTTGAATAAACAAGTATTGATCCCTTGGCCCAAGCTTTGGCCCAATAACATGAAATGACCCTAATACAAGGTCTAACCAAACGGTCTAGTCGATCGGCTCCCTATAAGCCTAACTCGTCACGTGTTGGTGTCCATACGGCCCAAACATGACTGTAGTCAGACTGTGCCGGGTCTCCCGTCGGGTGTATCAAGCCCTAGGGTGGCAACCCCTGGACACCATAAACATGCGTGCACAGTCTCGATCTACTGGTACCCGTGCATGTTTTCCCCGGCTTCGGACTATGTGCACGACCATAAGTCCGCCCGGAACTACACCGGCGTACCACTCTGCCGTCGTTTTTGGTCGCTTACCTCAAGTTCAGTAATTCGTGCCCCACACCCTAGCCTAGACCCTAGGACCATGATGATACAAACTTGGGATTACTGCTGGAGTGGACCCCCATTGCTAGGATTTTCTAGTGGGTTAAGTACGGTTTAACCCTCTTGCTAATCATGGATTAACTTGGTTAAGTGTAACGATGAGTTCACGACTTAACCCTGATTAATCTACCAAGCCCAAATTGGTTAAGTATTAAGTGGACCATGACTTAACCCTAATCACGAGGCATTAATTAATTTAATGCGCCTTAACCTCTCACATTAGACCTTGTTGTGGTTACTAGTTAAGCCGGGCGGGTCCGGGTAGCTTTACACCACAACTTGGTCTAACCTCGGGATCAAGGTACAACATGGCCAACTTCTCACATTGGGTCCTATTGTTTGTAGCAACTAGTTAAGCCGGTCGGTTCCGGGTAGGTTTACGCTACAAACTCAACCCAACCTCGAGTTGGTCACACTTATCTTTTCTAAGTGTCATGTCCATCATGTTTCCAAACATGTTACAAATTTTCAAGCAATTGGGTAGACCTAACTTAATAGGTAAATTCCCAATGGGTAGACCTAACTTAATAGGTAAATTCCCAAGCTTATGTTTTTATGTCTTTTAAGTTTACCCAACCCCAAACGCAATCCCATCGCTTACATATCACAATAGCGCATAAAGGATAGAAAGAGGGAACTTGGCATAATCATGACATAAAGGTGTTGAAGCCACAAGTTCAACATGGTGGCATATGAAATGTACATGTGTTCATATACTTGCATATTACATTTTTAGGCCTCAAAAGCATGCATAAAACCAAACTTAGCATATTGGCGATACATGGTGATGAATGGCATGTAGAGATGGCCATAAGTTCGCATTTAGCCTCACATGCAAGTTATCATAAGAGATATGATAACTTACATGTTGCCAAAATGCAACCTTTAGCATAAAGCTTGGAGCTTTAAGCTCATAAACCCAAGATAAGCTTGTATAACATGATAAAATGAACAAAAGGATCAACCCAAGCTTGCATAACATAACTTGCATATCATATGACAAACTTGCATATCAAACTTGCATAGCATAACTTGCATATCAAACTTGCATAACATAACTTGCATATCAAACTTGCATAACATAACTTGCATATCAAACTTGCATAACATAACTTGATGAACTTGCATAACACATCATAGTAAACTTGCATATCACATCATAGTAAACTTGCATAACACATCATAGTAAACTTGCATATCATGGCAAACTTGCATATCATACATTTAACTTTAGAGTTTAAGTATGAAAGTAGAATAGGGCTTACAATGCTTATGAAGACACACAAAACTATGACAAAGCCCTTATGCAACCAATTAGACCCAAAATGCAAGCTCTAACATAAAACCCTTGAGCCAAAATGATCAAAACTCTTTCTTTATGATGCAAATATAGAAACTTGACTTGAATGCAAGCTAATGATGCTCATACAAGTTTGAAAACACTTGTATGCATGTAAAATCTCTCATAGAAATAGTTTAGGAATTTTGTGAAGAGAGTGGAGGCCATGAGAGGATTGATTTTGCCATAGTTTAGTTGTAGGGTTGATTAATGATGGTTTAGGGCTAGCTTAGGGTCTTATTTATAGATTAGGCAAGTGTTTTAGGCCATAGGATTAAACCCTAGTTGCAATCTCAGCCCTTAAAACCGAATCTGGCCCCCAAGCTCAACACAATCTCTAAATGGTGCACCAGGCTAAACAGCCCGACTGGACCAAGTCGACAGCCAAGTCGACAGGGCTGTCGACTTGGGTCCAACCAAGTCGACTCCCAAGTCGACAGGGCTGTCGACTTGGGTGCTCTGGCGGGATTTTTCTTGCCTAGCCCAATCTGACCTAATTTTCAAATTCAAACTTGAATTTGAAATCTGTTTTTACTTTGAAATTTTTTGAAAACTTCGTTGGGCCTTAATCGGGTCATACGGACTCCGATTTTCGAAAACTCGGACTCTATTTCGCGTATTTTTCCGAGACGAACGCAATGGCATAGCCCGTTTCCCATGATTCAGATTTTAGAATTAAATTCTGCCTCGATTTACATTATTACAGGTTATTGAAAATACGGGTTGTTACATTCTCCCCTCCTTAAAGGATTTCGTCCCCGAAATCTTCAAGTTAGGAAGAACGTATCCTACCATCCAATCATCCATCTACTCAAAACATCATCCACGAGCAATCATTGTCCTTACAAGATTCTAAATGTTGTATGAACATATGCAAAGGTGTGTGTATATGTACTTATCTAATGCAAATATTATCAATGCAAATTATGTTAGTGAAATGAATCCATATGTATGCAATTCCTAACATAATGTATAACATATATATGTGTGCACATAACATACATCCATATGCAACATCCATGTGATAACACAAAAATTTTCATCCATGAATAAGCATAAACACTCATGCATATGCAATATGAGGAGTGTGCGAGCCGATCTAGTGCCTAACGTGTATAATGCATCCACGAGTAACCACTTGCAAACACTTGCAACCACTTGCAACCATCAAGCATAACATGTTTCAAACACATGTTTCAACCAAAGGGTTTCTACCTAAGGTTCTCATGACAAGATTAACACGATATACTAGATAATCAAGACAAACATGGACAGCAAAAGATATGCTACAAAGAGATCGGGAAGATAAGCAGGATATACCCCTTTCGGATTACAAGAAATCCCTTCCTAACCCAATCCATATTCTATAAAAGCCCAAAAGGTTTAGTCAACCTAACGGACCCCTTCAAACCCTGACATGTATTACTAGCCAATAAGTCATATCTCCCGACCGAAATAGGACCGAGAATGGGACCGAGAGGATATACATAAAAAAGATAACATGCGAGTAAGTTCCACAGGAAAACAAGGATCAAGGATATACTCTTAGAAAGAGATATGATGCACGTATCTAGCCTTCAGTCTTCTAAGTCACGTTTCCTTGAGTTTAACTCCATTGTGCTTTGACCGTCTTTTACCTCATGATTTCTTGGCTTCTTAACTTCTATTTCCCAATGTTGGAACCCATTCCATTATCGCCTCTCATCTTCTTTTTCACTTACTCTCTTATCATTCTTGGCTTAAACATAACTATGACCTCATGGTTTCATGCAAGCTCTCCAAAATTCACCAGTGAATCCTGGATCTCGTTTATTTACTATAAAGTATTCCATGCAGCAGAACTTTTCTTGAAAATACCAATCCATGTTGCCAATTGCTCTTACTAACGTAATTTTCTATAACTCATGCTTGAACGAAATGAATCATCCGCCTGTGAATGATAGGCCGTACTTAGATTCAGTTGCTTGCCCATGACTTCCCATAGACTATCCCAAGACTGGCTGAGTCATGGTTACTAACCATACTTGAAGGTAAACTGTCGCTAGCTATGATGCAGTCCTTTTGCTCTTTGCCGGAGTGAAATGAGCACTCTTCGTGGGTCTATCTACTATGACCCACATGCTCGTATTCTCTTTCCTTGACCTAGGCAGTCCATCCACGAAATCCTTCGTGACGCTTTTCCCTCTTCCATGGCGTGGACCTCCAATGGATATAATAGCCCACCGGGCTTCTATGACTCGGCCTTTAACCTGTTGGCACAACATGCACCTTGGGAAAAACTCGGCCACCTCCTCGGGTGATGTGCATCTTCAAGAACCTTCTTTCTCTCATCGTGTCTTAGCCATCCCTTGTCATCTATAGCGAGGTGACTTACCATCTCGCCTCGAATCAACTTGTCCATGATCTCGACTAACTACGGGTCTTCCTTCTGTGAAGTCCCTACTTGAACCAGAAGGGTAGGTCTAAACTCAAGGGATGCTTACTAACTAACTAAACTGAGAGAACTTCTTACTTCGGTTGCATTCCTTGGAGTCTTCCAATTCCTGAACTGCAACTACCTTAGCGGGATCCACCGCTAAGCCTTGCTTAGACACTATATGCCCAAGGAATCTAGTGACCCTTGGAGAACTTGGCCTTCAACTGATGCGCTCTAAGCATATCCATCACCTCCACGAGATGCCTTGCATGCTCTTCCTCATCCTTAGAGAAGATCAGAATATCATTTACAAAAACCACGACAAACTTGTTCAAGAACTCCTTGAACACCCTACTCATCAAGTCCACGGAGTAGGCGGGTGCATTAGTCAAACCGAATGGCATGACCAGCCATTCTAAGAATCCATCCGGAGTTCTGAACGCAGTCTTGTATATACTATCCTCAGCTATTCTGAGCTGATGGAACAGATGTTCCTACAAGCTGATCAAACAAATCATCGATCCTTGGCAATGGTTGTCTATTCTCTTTGTCTAACTCACGATAATCGACACAAAGTCGAAGAGAACCATCTGCCTTGGTAGTAAATACTACAGGCGCCCCCCATTCAGATATACTTCATCTAATGAAGTTCTTCTCAAGCAACTCCTTGACTTGCTTTCTTAACTCTCATCTTGCGAGGCCATGTGCCTTACCGGCCACGAAACTTTCTTGGCATTATCAACCAGATAAATGCGGAAATCTATCTCTCATTTAGGGGTAACCCCCTTCACTTCACCCAAGATATCAGGATATTCTCGGACCACCCTCACCGATTACAAACTATCGATAGACGAGTTGAGGGATTCAAGACAACACAACATGACGGGACTCATAGGGTTACTAGAAATTTTTAGGGTATTACCGAGGCGAGTCATGAGCCTCACAACCCTATGCTCAAAAATCAAGGATGGCTCCAAAACTGGACAACCCATCCATGCCCAAAAATCAACCCATACCCCATGAAACCGAGAATATAAGCATCACACGAGAACTCTACACTATGATAGAGATTTTCAAATCCACGTAGATAATAGACAAATGGGCGGAACCCCCAATTGGATTTGAAACACACATGGGATCATTAACTAGACTAGTACTTAGGTGCAAACTATCAACAAGATCAGACGAGATAAAGCTATGCGATGCACCAGAATCAAACAAGGTATGAACAGAAATGTAAACAAGACTTTCAACAGAAATGCTACCTCGATCGGGAACTGGAGCAGCATTGAGAACATGAACTTGCCCTCCTGAAGGTCCAGCACGCTGAGTCTGACCCTGGCCTTGCCCTTGCTTCTTCGGGCAATCTTTGCTGAAATGTCCAGTCTCACCGCAGAAAAAGCATTCACCACTCCTCCATTTCCTCTTCTTACAATCCTTAATAAGATGCCCAACTGAACCGCAATAATGGCACTTCCTCTTGTCATTATTGCCCTTGTTGTTGTTCCCCTTGTTGCCTTGACTCTTGTTCTTGTTCTTATTGCCTTGACTGCTCTGACCACTTGAATTACCCTGATTTCCTTTCCACTGGGAATCAGTCTTCTTCGCTTGAGTATCATTCATCTTGATCTCCTTCTTGTCACTCCTATTCTCTTCATTGAGTAGGGCCATATTCACCAAACTCTCGAAAGTTGCCCCCAAGGGTATATGAGTCATGGCTAAACCATGTAATGGCTCGTTTAATCCTAAAGCAAAGTATAGGGCCTTCTTCTGAGCTGTGTTAACCAAGTCTAAACCGAACCGAGCAAGTTGATTAAACTTATCTATGTATTCCCTAATAGTCATGTCCCCTTGTTTCAGTGATAGGAACCTTAGTCCAAACTTTCCCCGAAAGTCATCCCAAGTCTCAATTGGCCTAGTAGCGGTGGTGACCACCCACCAACGTGCAGCTTCTTCCTTTAGCAACCACACTGCTAATAAAACCTTCCTACGGTCACCTATATCAAAGAAGGCAAAAAGATCTTCGGTTTCTTTCAACCAATTCCTTGCCTCTACATAAGTCTCGGTTCTAAAGAAATTCTTGCAACCCATCGCCTTAAAATCTTGGCAAATCTCCGCGAAATCCTCTTGTGGATGCTGAGGGGGAGGAGGAACGTTAACTACCGGAGGAGGAGGAACATTTGCGGGGCCGGCTTCGGTCGCCCTAGCCTCCAAAAGTCTCCTATACCAAACAGGTACGTGCACTCCCTCCGGAATGGCAAAGTTATTGGCCATACTGAAAACGAAGAAAAAGACAGATTCAAAATGGAGAAAAACGAGGGAATTTTGCTAATGGCTTTTTGGGGAATAGCCTTTAAAATAAACTAGACTTTTCTTTGGAAAATACTTTATACTTGGTTTTGAAAATAGTTTTCCAAAAGTTTTCTAAAAACCTTTTTGTTCCTTCTCGTAAACCATATGCTCTGATACCAAATGTAACACCCCACCTCCGCCAGGGTGACTCTTGCAAGCACTCTGACTTTGGAGGGGCGTTTGAATCAGGTAAACATGCATAATGATATATCAAGGCAGAACAAGAACATACGTATATATGTAAACAGAGTAAATAACATAGATAAAATAGCGGAAGATTTCATACTATTTCAAAACAAGTCTGGTACAACATAGCTTTCCAATTAAACAAGTCTAGATAAAAACAACATCAACTGAAAAACTGAAATACATAAGTACTATCCCCAAATAAGTGATAACCATAGCTAGCTTCATGTCGAAACCGTACATGAGCTGAAATCCCACAAGCAAGCAATCCGAAATCCAAGCTAAGCTCCAACGTTCCCACCCTGAGAACCTGGGGGGGGGAACGGAAGAAAAGAGGCGAAAGAAAACAGGTCAGTCAAAAAGACTGAGTAAGCCCTACTACAATCAATGTAAACTAATAAAGTTAACTGGCATGAGAAGCAGGGATGAACATAAGGATGACAACATACTAGCATGATGATTAACTAACAAGGTAAACAAAGGTGTCATCGCATAATCAGGATTAAGGTTTTGCACCACAGGTGTACTAGTAAACTAACATGACTTGAATAAACAAGTATTGATCCCTTGGCCCAAGCTTTGGCCCAATAACATGAAATGACCCTAATACAAGGTCTAACCAAACGGTCTAGTCGATCGGCTCCCTATAAGCCTAACTCGTCACGTGTTGGTGTCCATACGGCCCAAACATGATTGTAGTCAGACTGTGCCGGGTCTCCCGTCGGGTGTATCAAGCCCTAGGGTGGCAACCCCTGGACACCATAAGCATGCGTGCACAGTCTCGATCTACTGGTACCCGTGCATGTTTTCCCCGGCTTCGGACTATGTGCACGACCATAAGTCCGCCCGGAACTACACCGGCGTACCACTCTGCCGTCGTTTTTGGTCGCTTACCTCAAGTTCAGTAATTCGTGCCCCACACCCTAGCCTGGACCCTAGGGCCATGATGATACAAACTTGGGATTACTACTGGAGTGGACCCCCATTGCTAGGATTTTCTAGTGGGTTAAGTACTGTTTAACCCTCTTGCTAATCATGGATTAACTTGGTTAAGTGTAACGATGAGTTCACGACTTAACCCCGATTAATCTACCAAGCCCAAATTGGTTAAGTATTAAGTGGACCATGACTTAACCCTAATCACGAGGCATTAATTAATTTAATGCGCCTTAACCTCTCACATTAGACCTTGTTGTGGTTACTAGTTAAGCCGGGCGGGTCCGGGTAGCTTTACACCACAACTTGGTCTAACCTCGGGTTCAAGGTACAACATGGCCAACTTCTCACATTGGGTCCTATTGTTTGTAGCAACTAGTTAAGCCGGTCGGTTCCGGGTAGGTTTACGCTACAAACTCAACCCAACCTCGAGTTGGTCACACTTATCACTTCTAAGTGTCATGTCCATCATGTTTCCAAACATGTTACAAATTTTCAAGCAATTGGGTAGACCTAACTTAATAGGTAAATTCCCAATAGGTAGACCTAACTTAATAGGTAAATTCCCAAGCTTATGTTTTTATGTCTTTTAAGTTTACCCAACCCCAAACGCAATCCCATCGCTTACATATCGCAATAGCGCATAAAGGATAGAAAGAGGGAACTTGGCATAATCATGACATAAAGGTGTTGAAGCGACAAGTTCAACATGGTGGCATATGAAATGTACATGTGTTCATATGCTTGCATATTACATTTTTAGGCCTCAAAAGCATGCATAAAACCAAACTTAGCATATTGGTGATACATGATGATGAATGGCATGTAGAGATGGCCATAAGTTCGCATTTAGCCTCATATGCAAGTTATCATAAGAGATATGATAACTTACATGTTGCCAAAATGCAACCTTTAGCATAAAGCTTGGAGCTTTAAGCTCATAAACCCAAGATAAGCTTGTATAACATGATAACATGAACAAAAGGATCAACCCAAACTTGCATAACATAACTTGCATATCATATGACAAACTTGCATATCAAACTTGCATAACATAACTTGCATATCAAACTTGCATAACATAACTTGCATATCAAACTTGCATAACATAACTTGCATATCAAACTTGCATAACATAACTTGCATATCAAACTTGCATAACATAACTTGATGAACTTGCATAACACATCATAGTAAACTTGCATATCACATCATAGTAAACTTGCATAACACATCATAGTAAACTTGCATATCATGGCAAACTTGCATATCATACATTTAACTTTAGAGTTTAAGTATGAAAGTAGAATAGGGCTTACAATGCTTATGAAGACACACAAAACTATGACAAAGCCCTTATGCAACCAATTAGACCCAAAATGCAAGCTCTAACATAAAACCCTTGAGCCAAAATGATCAAAACTCTTTCTTTATGATGCAAATATAGAAACTTGACTTGAATGCAAGCTAATGATGCTCATACAAGTTTGAAAACACTTGTATGCCTGTAAAATCTCTCATAGAAATAGTTTAGGAATTTTGTGAAGAGAGTGGAGGCCATGAGAGGATTGATTTTGCCATAGTTTAGTTGTAGGGTTGATTAATGATGGTTTAGGGCTAGCTTAGGGTCTTATTTATAGATTAGGCAAGTGTTTTAGGCCATAGGATTAAACCCTAGTTGCAATCTCAGCCCTTAAAACCGAATCTGGCCCCCAAGCTCAACACAATCTCTAAATGGTGCACCAGGCTAAACAGCCCGGCTGGACCAAGTCGACAGCCAAGTCGACAGGGCTGTCGACTTGGGTCCAACCAAGTCGACTCCCAAGTCGACAGGGCTGTCGACTTGGGTGCTCTGGCGGGATTTTTCCCGCCTAGCCCAATCTGACCTAATTTTCAAATTCAAACTTGAATTTGAAATCTGTTTTTACTTTGAAATTTTCTGAAAACTTTGTTGGGCCTTAATCGGGTCATACGGACTCCGATTTTCGAAAACTCAGACTCTATTTCGCGTATTTTTCCGAGACGAACGCAATGGCATAGCCCGTTTCCCTTGATTCAGATTTTAGAATTAAATTCTGCCTCGATTTACATTATTACAGGTTATTGAAAATACGGGTTGTTACACGTATCCTGGGAACTGATCCGAATTTTGGATGATCTACGGTTAGATTTTAGGGGTCGGGGGATGTGTGGAATGGTTGAGTTGTAACAAATGAAAATTGATACGGTTTTAAGTTGTATCAAATTTGATACGGTTTTAAGCCATATCAAATCTTTGCATCCTGATGTGCCAAATTTGTTGTTTTGGTGTAGTGAATCCTTTATTTTGTTCGTTCCTGGATTATGTAATGAGGCGTGATTTGCCCAAAGCTATTGTTTATAATAAAAGCTCTTTCCATGCTCTGCGAATGTTTATGTTGATTTGGCTAAGTATTATAATCTGATTGGCCTATGCCGAACATAAACGAAGGGAGTGGTTATCTCCCTAACGATGTTCACTTGCTTGCGCTTTGACGAGCTAACTCAATTCCATGATTAATTGGACTTAGGTTAACTTAAGTCAAGCTCAACATCGACGCTTGACACAACGATCCTCACTTTGCAAGCCAAAGTGAGGAATGACACTTAAATAACATATAAAACTTCTCCATATTTCGATGGGACAAGTATAAATAATAAGGGTGGAACTCGACCATCCCTGGCGGCAACTTTTGCTCGACTGGGGAAAAAAGGGTGATGCCTAGACAAGTGTGACCAGGCCACTTATCCTACTAACTTCATTCCTCAAAGCTTAGAACGGAGTATTGACTAAATTCGAGTTCGATATCAACACTCGAATTTTAAAAATCACACTTTAGGACTTAGAGTGCTGACTTAAAGCCAAAGCGAATGACATAACCATTCACACGATAACTCTAACTCTCATGACTCGAGAGCGAGTATAAAATCAGGGTAGGCGTGAAATGGTGCATCATGACTTAAGACTGCTATAGCCCCCAACTCTAACTTGGATTCACGACAGGAGAATATAAAAGCATTTAAATCGAATATCCAAAGTGCTTGGCTCCTACCCCACGGAAGGCTTGGGGGAATGAGCATTGACTTTGCCTAAGATCCCCACTGATGTTGGTGGCATTAGCATGGACTTATAAATTAACCTCCAATATGCCATGGACTTGGCCTATAATTCAAGGTTAATTGGGGGCATATACACTATACCCCCAAATTACTTTACCCATAAGTTATATATGGGTCTAAAAATTAAATCGCAAGTACGTTTAATGGAAAGCGAATGATAAAAACAAATTTCTTCATTAATTACATATTTATACATAACAATAACTACTTTGCTAATTGCATGTTTTATATAGAGTGATAAAGAAAAAAGCGAGGGCTGCACTCGCAACAGCCACAGCAGGCCAGTGAAAAACTAAAAGAAGCAAATTTGAAAACATCTAGGATTTAGATGTTTTGGTCTTCTTAAAATCTCTTAGCTTCTTCTACTCCTCCTTCTCAGTCTCGGTAAGTAGACGTTTTTTCTGTTTCTTCCCAGCTGAAGATTCTTCAGGTTCACGAGTAAGCTTAGAGCTTGTATCCCTTGGTGGGGAAAGATTACTGGAAACCTCTGTACTGGAAGGGAGGACTACATTTATGGGATCAGCAAGAAAAGGCATGGACAAGGCCTTAATCTTAATTTGCAAAAGTTTGGCTTCATTCCTCGCCCTCATCTCAGCAAGTGTCAACTCCCCGATTTTTTCGGACTCCACTGCATATATGACATCTTCATCGCCATCTTTGTCGTAAAGATCTTTCAGCGCAGCTATCATCTCTCCTTCCTTCGAGGCATCGTCACTAGGAGCTACTGCAGACTCAATAATTGGCTTTGTTCCCTACTTCTCAGCAATATCAACAGACTTTGTACTTAAAGTACGGAGAGCAACGGTTATTAGCTACGAAGAAATAGCGGGCCTTCCAGTTAGAAACTCTACAGCACGATGACAAGTCATAATAGCTCTAGCAAGTTGATGGGAAAATGTGGAGATACCTTCAGCAGAGTGATCTTCAGGAGTTGAAGGAGTCTTAGCTTCACTAATGGGGGAGAGAATTGTGCGTGTAGCAAGCCCCGGTTTCTCAGGTTGTACTCCTCTATCTCCCCAACCTTGGATGTTGCAGAAGAAGATCCAGAACTACCTCCAACGACAGCTATGCCCTTAGCCCAACGCTTCGCGACATCCTCAGCCTCTTTTAGCAGTATAATTCTCTCTGTCAAGCGCCCAGGCTCATCGCCTCTCAGGTATGTAACAACCCGAGTTCCGACAGACTGAATTTTTTTCAAAATTCTAATCTATAGAAATTCGCGTTGGTTGCTCTGGTATCCTACAGAAAAAACAGAGATATAAATATATCAGAGCTCAGAAAATATCTCACAGCGGAATGGATAAAGTATAATATAATCAAAGTATAGCCTTACCATAGTAATAATACTGCCTAACCAGTATCCAAAGCTATTATATCTCTGCCACAAATCTAACCTGGGAGTATGTATGAGGAGGGGGTCAGAACACATGTTCTAGTGACTGGATTTAAACTATACACTTTGGATAATCCTACATATACTGTTCAATCACGTTTTCTTATTTATTAGGTTACTTGGGTTAACAGCACTCAAGGCTTACACACGTCGTACCCATTTACTTCCCAGTGGATTAACCTAATAAAGTATATACGAAGCTACCCCTCAATATTGAGGTACACCCCATGACACCCCACTTGCACGTTCTCCACCGTAATGCCACAGAAATGAACACAGTCCCTCATCTTACGCCGATGTGACGAACATACCTCTACATAACAATGTTAGGTTCCACATATATATGTCTTTACTATGCCACATAAGCGCACGGACTGCCACCTTTGATCGAATCAGATTCAATACCAGGATAATTCCCACAAGTCTATGATACACCACCCAAAGCAGACATGCACGTATCTAGATTTTCCCACGTATGTATCATCAAACGTATTCGATGCCTTAACCGCACATAATGTGCACCGAGTTTCATGGCAGGGCAATATAAGAAACACGAAACTCGGTCGGGAGCTGTTCCATATCTGTACAGGCCCGCCTTTAAGAGCCTCAAAATACAGATATCCCTCGAGTCTGTTTTTCATGGTGGCTATGGCCCCACCTCAGCCCCTCCCTCAACTAGTTAAGACTAAAAGAGCTAAGAGACTTGCCCCTAACAAACAATCTAAACATCCAGTTGGCATCTCCCCTTAACCACCGTACCTCGATAGTGAAAGGTGAATGGTCGTTTGGGATTAGCTCTAGTCTTTTCGCATCCCATTGGTTGCCGATGACAGGTACCCGACGACCTACTATCTTTGTTGGTCCTGACCTCTGCCTCCCCGTTGAGGCGACCGCCGCCCTAGTGTCACCACATCACGGCATTCTGACTGCCAAGCTACTTTTGCAGTCAAGGCCCACCCACCTAGTAGTAACGCGTAGACCCAACCTCTACGAGCACAACCTAAATGTCTGCCACCACACAGAGGACCACCAGGAGCACCTTACATATATCAAGAAGTCACGTGCTTTCCCTTCCAGTCCTTTGGAGCTGCCAGAAAAGTCAGATGAACGTGCGCTCCCCTCGTGTCTCATGACACCACGATGATCTACCCCGTTGGGTTATTCACCCTCAAACATGCGGACTGGCCCAAGCGCCTCATTTTAATATGTTATTAGATACTATGTCTAAACGTTCTTTTAGTGCTTACCTTACCTCAAGAGGTTTCCATTAACTTGGTTATTCCCATTCACATTGACTTTTTGCTCAAGTTACCAAGTTCCTTTTGCTTATTAATTTTAGTCATATAACTTAACCCATTTAAGTTTATTAATAAGCCCACAACATGTTATTCTCTAGATTATGGTCCAAGGTCTGTAATCCACAATCCCTTTATATTCTTGTTTGATTTCATAGTCATCATACCATGTTCTACTTAATATGTAATTAAGTATATCTCAATTCACATGTTTTCTGTTTAATATGTCAGTCGTTATTTATGATTAAATACAACTTATTTCATATAAGTTGTCTCACTCATTCCTATTTAATCATAATTCCATCTTACATTGTCACTACAACTTATCGTTGTTTACATATTAACTTAGTTCTTTTAACTAAGGTCCACTAATAAGTTTCTCTTCCCATAAATATAACTTATGTTGTCCTCATCCGTAGATTTCAGATCCTTGTTATGATAAATGACTTAATTTACAATTAAGTACAACTTATCTCCTTACATAAAGTTATTTCACTCCCTTTATCATTTATTATAACCTAAGTTATAATCTTCACTTATCACTAGGACAAGTCTACAAATTATACAATATTCTCATTAATGTAATTTATTTATAATAGGTTATTATCATTCCCCATTTATTACAAACCATTTACAGTTGTAACCCCATTGTTCTTCATTCACTGCAATATATATTCCTTATTTTATTAAGGAAAACACCTTATCGGTCTGATTTACAGAAGGAATCTGTGATTTATTTTCATAACGTATTCCCATCCAAATCTGTGGTGGCAAGTAATTTCTTTTTTTTTACTTTGTTCACTATGGCTTACTTGTAACAACGTTCTCAGAAATATGTCATTTAAGAAAATACACCACTTTTCCTTCGCATCGCACTAACTCGATCCATTACATCCTTTCCTTTCTTATTTTCTGAGTTAGACATTTAGTTACCCTCATTGCCATTTATTATATATATATATATATATATATATATATATGCACTGGACCTCTCACATTAAGCTTACACTTGTGGATGTTGGATTTGCCGAGCGCGTCCGGGCAGACTTCTACCACAAGTTGACTTAACCTCGTGTCTTAGCACCACTACATGTTTTATTTATGCTCTTAGACCCTCACATTAGATTTACCACTTGTGGATGTTGGATATGTCGGGCGGTTCTGGGCAGACTTCTACCATAAGTGTAATCTAACGTCGTGTCTATGTGCGTTACAATTTCAAATTATTTTGAATCTAGGCATGTTCGTTCTCTAACAATTATTCTTATTTCATTATAGGTTTTCATGCCCCTTTCCCAAGTCATATTTATCATGTACCATATGCGTAAAATAAGATCTTTAATCATAATTTGATTTATGCCCCAAACCCATACTCATGTATTCAATTCTATGCTAACATGAAACCATTTAATCATATGGCTATTCCAATTCATACAAGTAAGGGTTCATGTATATAAATGTGACAAGTTAACATGTAAAACGAACAACAGTAGTTGCTACCCATATTCTAACAAGCTATATTTCAATATATGAACTTTTCAACATATTAATATTCCAACATGTCGCTTTAATCTTTTTAACGTATGTTTAAACATTTCAACATATCATATTTCAACTTGTCATATATAACATTTCAATGCTTTTAATTATTCTAGCAGATTCACATCGTATAATAACGGGGAATGTTAAACGATAATATATCATTATCAAAAATGATATAACTTAAATCCACTCACCTCATATGCTTTCCAAATCCTGGATCTGGTCCAGATCTATCATTCCATGGTTTTCCCCTAATTGGATTCAGAATATAACAACCATGGATTCATAATTCTTACTAAAAGAAAAATGGAAGAAAGAGAAGAGAATTGAAATAGACCAGATCTAGGAAATTACCTCACTTCGATAAGAGATCTGAACACCTTTTTTATTAGTGTTAATTCTTTTCCTCCAGATTTGGATTCAAAATTTTCTTAAACTAATTATCTTAATTTTCTGAAGAGATCTAAGGAAGAAGAATGACAGAGCTTCTGTGTTGTCTTAGAAATATGAGATTTAGGTTTGGCTCCACAGACTTATTTATAGGTGCATCAGAGAAATCGCCTTCAGATTTGAATCACAAACCATCATAACCGACCACGTCTCAAAACAACGGTCAGATCTGGGGTGGGGTTGACCCCCCTTTGGGTGGGTTGACCCCCAACGGTATTCTTTCCCGCTGCGTATTTTGATTTTTCTGGAAAGATTTATTGTTAATATATTTATATACAAACTTCTAATGCTCATAACTTCTTCATATGCTATCCATTTTATGCAAATCAGATGTCTATTTTGACCAAAATTCCGAGACGAACGCAATGGGGCAGTCTGTTTCACTTAATCTGAATATTAAACTAAGTTATCCTTATTTTATTATCTTGAATTAAAAATGTGGCGTGTTACATTCTCCCACTCTTAGGAAATTTCGTCCCCGAAATTTGATAAGGGTAAAAATTCAATAATTCCTCACATAATATACATCCATTATGTGTGCATCATATTTTTGCAAACATCATGCACTTGTGCAAAGTGAAATACAATATGATGATACATGTATGTCTAAGCAGTATCTCCTATGTGTATGCAAATTTTTCAAAAATCCTTTTAAAAACATGATGCTCACATCCTAAATATACTAGCAATTCTATATGAATGCAAGATTTTGAAAATCAAAATGCTTTTTCATCCAAATTTTCTCACACTTTTACCGAGTAAGAGTGTAGTTCATCCAATTGTTGCATCCAAAATCCTACCAACCAACTTTATTTTTCAAATTTCAGAAAAATCTAATTTTATAAATTCGATTTCTTATTTTACAAAAAGGTGGAAAACACATAACTTCACACCTTTCGTTTTTCCTTTTCAACCTTTTTCCAACTGTACTTGGATTTGATGTAACTATTCTATAAAGATTCCCTATCTTCCTATCCAAGCACCGCCCACACAAGAATTTTTTTCCTTTGCTACTGATTTTCTTTTTCATCTTATCTTGGAAAATTTTACTCTTATTCATCTTTTCTCATAATTTACCATGTTTTTGCTTTACTGAATTTGTTGTTTCCTTTTTAGTTGTACCATCTCTCTTTTCTTAGCTTATTTAATCATCAGATCTAAGTTTACTTTTCAAATAAGCCTTCTAGTCTTTCAACTAAAACAGGAAGACAGCCACTCCACACAGTTACTACTAAGGGCCAAGAATCTCGGGACTATGTCCCCCTTAGACAGAAAAGTCCAAACCACGGGATCCACGACAGGTTTAGGTGTTACCCTAACTACCCGACAGGAACAAAATAACAGAATGGTCCCAACCGAAGTGCAATAACGGGTTGTACCCCAACATGAAAATTAGCAACAAGATCTAAACATTTACTTGCCCTTTTTACTATCTAGTAGTCACCACTAGTCCTAACTGTGCACCAACAATTATTTCAAGCAACAACCTAGGCTTTTCCATGCTTACGCATTCTACGGGAACTTACCATTATTCCAAGATAATTCTCGCTATTTACTTCATAACCTCAAAACTTTTCCCGTCTTCCCTAGGTACTAATCCTTACCTACTCCACACTTTTAAAACACGGTTTGGCCTTTTCATTTAATTTTTTTCCAAAAATTTAAAAGTGTCAAAACTTTATTTTCCTCTTCTAAACTTACTTTTGTCGAACCATAAAAAAGTGTCATATATAAAAAAATGTAAATATTTTTTTTTCAAATCACAAAAACTGGAGTAGATAAGGACAACTATTCCTCAGTCGGCTTTATAACTTGTTCTTACTAAGGTCGGTTCACGCTCTTACTACAAGGTGCAAACATCCACTCTATTCTTAATTTCTACAACTTATTTTGTCCACCCAACAAAATTCTCTCTTTTAAACAATTTATCAAAAATGATTGTCAAAAGAATAGAGACTTCAAAACTTTCTTCATTAAAAATTCTTGTATGAAATATAACAAGAAAACTAGCGAGATATACATGCTCTATAATATGCACCTTTTACTGAGAGAATTTTACTTTAGACAAAATTTTCGCAATAAGTCACCATTTACAAAATGTACCCCATTTTACTTTAAAACTCAATATGTGTACTTTACATATTTTAATACTATAACTTTTATGATTAAAACTGGAAAACACCATAAACCATTTTCCTAAAACTTTTACAATTTCAAGTTCTTAAAAGTTAACATTGGGGTTAGACTCAAAGCGGGTTTCCCATTTTTCTAGGCTTTTCTAGACACTCCCACAAAGTCAATTCTCTCATATATATATTCCTAATCCATTTTCCCCTTTTTAAGCTTTTCCAATTTATAAGGTTTTACAGCCAAGCCCACTAATCCGAAATACTAACATATGGGATCCTCCTTTCTCTATTTCAAAATATATTGTACACATCCCACCCAAATTTCCTAAGGGTCTCAAATTTCCATATTCATTCCTTTAGTGTACAAAATGGATATCCCAATTCTTACCATATTATACTCTTTCTATTTAGTGGGATTCTCTATGGATCTAGGTATATATATAATATTTATATTTTTAAAAATTCAAATACGTTCACTCATTATCTATACCAGAATCCTAAACCTAAGCTTTGATACCAGATATAACAACCCGAATTCTGACAGACCGAATTTTTTTCAAAATTTTAATCTGCAGAAACCTGTGTTGGTTGCTCTCGTATTCGACAGAAAAGATAGAGATATAAGATATATCAGAGCTCATAAAATATCTCACAGCGGAATGAATAAAGTATAATATAATCAAAGTATAACCTTACCATAGTAATAATATTGCCTAACCAGTATCCAAAGCTATCATACCTCTGCCACAAATCTAACCTGCGAGTATGTATGAGGAGGAGCTCAGAACATAGGTTCTGGCACTGGATTTAAACTATACACTTTGTATAATCCTACGTATACCGTTCAATCACATTTTCTTATTTATTAGGCTACTTAGGTTAACAACACTCAAGGCTTACACACACGTCGTACCCATTTAATTCCCAGTGGATTAACCTAATACATTATATATGTAGTTATCCCTCAATATTGAGTTACACCCCATGATACCCCACTCGCACGGTCTCCACCGTAATGCCACAGAAATGAACGCAGTCCCTCATCCTATGTCAGAGTGACGTATGGATCTCTACATAACAATGTTACGTTCTTTATGTATCTGTCTTTACCATGCTACGTAAGCGCACAGACTGCCACCTTCGATTGAATCAGATTCCATACCAGATTAATGCCCTCAAGTCTACGATACACCACCCATAGCAGACATGCATGTATCTAGACTTTCCCACGTACGTATCGTCAAACGTATTTGATGCCTTAATTGCGCGTAATGTGCACCAAATTCCGTGGCAGGGCTATACAAGAAACAAGGAACTTGGTCGGGAGCTTTTCCGTTTCTGTACAGGCCCACCTTTAAGAGCCTCAAAATACAGATCTCCCTTGAGTCTGTTTTTCATGGTGGATATGGCCCCACCTCGTCCCTTCCCTCAACTAGTAAAGATTACAAGAGCTAAGCGACTTGCCCCTAACAAACAATCTAAACATCCGATTGGCGTCTCCCTTCAACCACCGTACCTCGATAGTGAACAGTGAATGGTCTATTGGGTTTAGCTCTAGTCTTTTCACATCCCACTGGCTGCCAATGACGGGTACCCGACGACCTACTATCTTTGTTGGTCCTGACCTCTACCTTCTCGTTCAGGCGACCGCCGAATCACCCTAGTGTCACCACAACACAGCATTCTGACTGTCAAGCTGCTTTTGCAGTCAAGGCCCACCCACCTGGTAGTAACGCGCAGACCCAACCTCTGCGAGCATAACCTAAACATCTGCCACTACATAGAGGACTACCAGGAGCACCTTACGTATCTCATGAAGCCGCGTGCTTCCCCTTCCAGTCCTTCAGAGCCGTCAGAATAGTCAAATGAATGTGCGCTCCGCTCATGCCTTATGACACCAGGATGATATAACCTGTTGGGTTATTCACCCTCAAATGTGTGGACTGACCCAAGCGCCTCATTTTAATATGTTATTAGACCCTATGTCTAAACGTTCTTTTATGTGCTTGCGTTACCTCATCAGGTTTCCGTTTAACTTGGCTATTCCCATTCACGTTGAGTTTTTGATCAAGTTACCAAGTTCCTTTTTCTTATTAGTTCAGTCATATACCTTAACCCATTTAAGTTTATTAATAAGCCCACAACATGTTATTCTCTAAATTGTGGTCCAAGGTCTGTAATCCACAATCCCTTTATATTCTTGTTTGATTTCATAGTCACCCTAACATGTTCTACTTAATATGTAATTAAGTATATCTCAATTCACATGTTTTCTGTTTAAAATGCCAGTCATTATTTATGATTAAATATCACTTATTTCATATAAGTTGCCTCACTCTTTCCTATTTAATCATAATTCCATCTTACATTGTCACTACAACTTATCATTGTTTACTTATTAACTTAGTTCTCTTAACTAAGGTCCACTAATAAGTTTCTCTTCCCATAAATATAACTTATGTTGTCCTCATCCGTAGATTTCAGATCCTTGTTATGATAAATGACTTAATTTACAATTAAGTACAACTTATCTCCTTACATAAGTTATTCCATTCCCTTTGTCGTTTATTATAACCTAAGTTATAATCTTCACTTGTCCCTAGGACAAGTCTACCAATTATACAACATTCTCATTAATGTAATTAATTTATAATAGGTTTTTATCATTCCCCGTTTATTCCAAACCATTTACAGTTATAACCCATTATTCTTCATTCACTGCAATATATGTTCCTTATTTTATTAAGGAAAACACCTCATGCACCTTATCAGTCTGATTTACAGAAGGAATATGTGATTTATTTTCATAACGTATTCCCATCCAAATCTGTGGTGGCAAGTAATTTCTTTTTTTTTTTACTTTGTTCACTGTGCCTTATTTGTAACAACGTTATCAGAAATAGGTTATTTAGAGAAATACATCACTTTTCCTTCGTATCGCACTAACTCAATCCATTACATCCCTTCTTTTCTTATTTTCCGAGTTAGACATTTAATTACCCTCATTGCCATTTATTCATATCTTGTTATATATATATATGTGTGTGTGTGTGTGTGTGTGTGTGTGTGTGTGTGCGCGCGCACTAGACCTCTCACATTGAGCCTACACTTGTGGACGTTGGATTTGCCGGGCGGGTCCGGGCAGACTTCTACCACAAGTTGACTTAACCTCGTGTGTTAGCACCACTACATTTTTATTTATGCTCTTAGACCCCTCACATTAGATTTACCACTTGTGGATGCTGGATATGCTGGGCGGTTTCGAGCAGACTTCTACCACAAGTGTAATCTAACCTCGTGTCTAAGCACGTTACAGTTTCAAGTTACTGTGAATCTAGGCATGTTCGTTCTTTAACAATTATTCTTATTTCATTATAGGTTTTCATGCCCCTTTCGCAAGTTATATTTATCATGTACCATATGCGCAAATTAAGATCTTTAATCATAATTTGATTTATGCCCCCAAACCGATATTTATGTATTCAGTTCTATGCTAACATGAAACCATTTAATTATATAACTATTCCAATTCATACAAGTAAGGGTTTATGTATATAAATATGACAAGTTAACATGTAAAACAAACAA
Source organism: Allium sativum (assembly GCA_030737875.1). Classification (NCBI taxonomy): domain Eukaryota; kingdom Viridiplantae; phylum Streptophyta; class Magnoliopsida; order Asparagales; family Amaryllidaceae; genus Allium; species Allium sativum. The sequence continues at coordinate 104,829,490 of CM060910.1, forward strand.
CAGTAGTTACTACCCTTATTCTAACAAGTTATATTTCGACATATGAACTTTCCAACATATTAATATCTTAACATATTAATATTCCAACATGTCGCTTTAATCTTTTTAATGTATGTTTAAGCATTTCAACATATCATATTTCAACTTGTCATACATAACATTTCAATGCTTTTAATTATTCTAGCAAATTCACATCGTATAATAACGGGGAATGTTAAATGATATCATTATCAAAAATGATATAACTTTAATCCACTCATCTCATATGCTTTCCAAATCCTGGATATGGTCCAGATCTATCATTCCATCACTACAACAAAATATGGTATTAATAACGCGATTTAATACCATGTTATTCTGAACTGTTATTATTTACCCTTAACTTTTTGTTTCCCACGTTAATTTGTTTTACCCATATCATGGTAACGCTCCCTTCGCAGAACTATTCATGGTCTCCCCCAACTCCACGAATTATCGTCTCTCTCCCTCCAAAAAATTTCCCCTCCCTCCAAAACATTTCGCCTCATAAAAAATCAAAGCTAACCGCTTCTCCAAAACTCGACGGCTGAATTCTGTATCTCCAACCCAAATTGAATATAAGAGCCATCCGCCAGTTGAGGAACAAAAAAATCTCATAAAAGCCCTAAGTTAGCAAAAACATGGAAGCACAAAATCTGATGGCTCATCCTTCGTGCTTTCATCTCCGTTCCTCTCCTTAATCAAACCACGAACGTTGTCTCCGTCGTTCTCAATCAGTGGCTCCCGCGCTTTACGCCGGTTCTCTGGAAGCGTTGTACGTTGTTATAAATTACCCTTATTTTTGTGCTCTATTTTTTTCCCGTTCTAGTTACGGTGTTGAGTAAGAACTTCTTTGTGTTGGATAGCTAAGCTGCGGATTTATGCTGATGGCGGCGCAAATAGGGTATATGATGACATGCCAGAGTTTTTTCCTAACCAAGATCCAATTAAATTAGGAAAAGGTAACATTTTTTTGATGAATTTAGATGTTTGCTGATGAATTTAGGATGACTTTTTGTTATCCCTATATTCAAATTGGTGTACTGCTACATCTGGAGGTAGATAAATAGGATAAATAGGGATAATAGATCCAGGCTATCCAAAGTTCGTTTTATAAGGTTTTCTTTTATGTTTCAAATTATATGTCATAATCTATGAAATAAATAAGTGTATAATAAAAATAACTAAATCATGAAAATTTCTGTTGTTAATGGCAAGGAAACGGTTTCAGTCTAATAAAGTGAAGATGGGTCGATGTTAATAACTATCCCATTCAAGGGTATGCATCAAAAAGTTTCATTAATCAGTGGGTTACTTCTTCTGCACCTTTGCTTGGCACCTGAGTAAATTCCAGTGTCAATGGAGAGTTGACCATAAGAAAAATGTAAAACAATGCAGCTATTAAAGGAAACCGACATTTATGTAGTAGGAGAAAAATTCTTTTTATATATACACGTATCACTCACCTTTTTCAATTTGAGAAACATGATTGTTGAATCCACTATATTTGCCTCAATTAACATCAATATGAATTTCCAGTCCTGTTCTATGAAATATATATAGTACATGCTTGCGATGTTATACGCTCTTGCCAAATTATGCTATTTGCCCAAGTAGAAGTTTATCTGAATTTAAAGTAGTTTTTATAGCTTACAGTAGTGAAGTTGAACTATTTCTTCTGTTAGCTATTTAAATATCTGTCTTAGCCAACTACGAGTACGACCACTTCAGTGCTGTTTGGATTCAGTTCGTCTCTAACTCGACTTACCAAACCTTCCATCTTCTTTATCTTTTATCCTTTTATTTTACTTTTTGAGATGCAACTTTTAAATTTTAAATGAGAACTTCAATAAAACCGTTCATTGTAAATTGATTTTGTGACTGTTTTAGAAGGAATATTTCAAGTGGCGTAAACTATGTGCATTCCATTCTCCCTCAGAGTTTCATAATTTTATCTCTGTATATTTCTCTGTAAACCATTTTCTTAACCAAAACCAAAATGTGGCGGAACACCTGAAGGTTACACATAAATTTGACTTTATAACTTCAATGCCTAAATAATGCAATTGACAGTTTTACTTTCAGCAAAGTATTTGCTTGACTTTAATTCTGAGTATTATTTCTTTTTAATGTTGGGATCTTTATACATTCAAGTTTTTCCCTTGGATATATCTATCATTGAACTGCAGTTCATGCTATTTTGATAAAGCCAAACACTGAAGTAATCTTACATGCTTGCAAAATTAATTCCACTCTTTTTTTATCATGCAGATTCAACCTCATGACTACATTGTAGAACTTTTCAATGTTGTTGTTCAATTAAATAACGTATTAATCAACTTTGATTGAGATATATGGAGCTATATTTCACTAGGTTACTTCAAGTAGGTAATCATTTGTTGCTCCCTACCTATTACATCTTGAAGAATTCATACTCAGTGAATGATTTTATTAGCAGATAACAAAATCTGGAGAAATAGGATCTTCTACCATGCCTACAAAGTGAATCCTAGAGTTTGAAAATAGCGAGGGCAATCTGAGCTTGGCAAATCCTCTCTTGTCCACTCTTGGCTCAAAATTACCTATCTCTCGTATGCAGGTTTCATCATTTTTCTTAATGTCCAGTATTTTAGCATTGTTTTTTCCTTCTTTTCATTTAGTAGATATCAATATTTTTCAATGAGTCAATATGTGTGTGTTTACGCAGAGGGATCAAACCGATTCGACAGTTCTGAGAAACTTGGGTGTTGCATTAGGCTACTCTCTCTTAGCGTACAAAAATGTACTACGAGGAATTGGGAAACTTCAGGAAAACAATTCATGGTTTTGTTTTTTGATGTACTTAGTTGTAGTTTTCAGCATTAAAATGGAAAGAATCAAGAGTAAAAATGAAAGAGAGAATTTATTAAGTTCTTAGATAGACACAAACTGGTAGCTAATATTTGATTCTATTAAAACATCAGCAATAACTGTTTTTTTACCTTAACATTATCTTTCTAGTGTACTCGTAAGATGTTAAATGTTGAGAAATCGTCCAAGACGTGCATCATTTTCCCATTCTACTAGAAAAAGAGATTATAATAATGGATAATGCCATAGTTACTTATTCAGGAATTTGTTGTTCTAGGTTGTTTCTAATTCTACAAAATTCAGTATCAGTTTTGTTTAAATTTGATCGATCATCTGCATTTAAATTTCTTTTTTAACTATTAATATCTTATTATTTGTGTTTCATTAGGGATTGTTGAAGCAAAAACAAAATTCATCTTATTCTGCGTGAAAATATTGGTTTTGAATTGTTTATTTTCATCCTTTCGATTGAACCCTAGTAACTGTTATTTGGTTATTCCTTTCAGTTGGAACGAACTTGGAAGAAAGATGATAGTCCATCTAAAACAACGAGGAGAATATGAACAGGTAATGTCATTTATTCCACAAACAAAATGATCATAAGATTGACCACAATATTTCTAACCATGAAAAGATTTGATTATCCCAGCTTATTGAAGCGACCCGAACTTCCCCGATCTCCAAAGAGAAGAGAAAGAACGAATTACTTTGAGGACAAGACGAATCAGAACGCAGACAGAAGAACATTTCATTATTAATTACAACAACTCCATCAAAATACAATAATATACAAAGTATGAATAAATATTACACAGAAAATATCAGAGATTTAAACTACATTTAAATACATCGCAGCGGAAATAATACAAAACACAACTAGAAGAGATGTACGGATACAGAGCTTTCCGGATATCGTTCCAGCTGTAAGCCAGGATTCTATGAATATAAATCTGCAAAACCAAAACTACTAGCTGCCCGTGTCAAAATAAGGGCACCCAGAGTTTAGGTTAAAACAATAAACTCCAGGTCAGTCATGTGACTGGTGTGAGAACTAAAACAGTTATTTATCTTTATTTTAAAGTTAGGTAAATCAAGGGACCACGCCGTATAACACGGAAAGGGTTTCCTCCCAAGAACACCAGTGCATAAAACAAACAGCGCAATGCTAAATAAAGAACAATGAAGCTATTATAAGACCCAGGTCCCATCACACAATGTAACGCAAGCCGTAGGATAGAGTTTTTACCTTATAATAGCCAAAGAATGCTTGATACGCTAACTTTCATGTTTTAATTCTTAATCAGACTCCAATCGTAAATCAGTAAGAGAATGATTCCCTAAGTATTAACCACGAAGGCCGAAACCAACATCAGACCAATACCCAGGAAACCACCCATCTTAGCTAGTTTCCAGTTAGTTTCTGATTTTATATACAATCATAAATGTCAATCATAGGCAGCATGAATGTCCCATACCACTATGTCGCCATATATAGGTATACAATCAAAACCGCAAAATGTCGTATTGGAAGTTGGGTTATCATTTATGATATGAACCGAGGCAAAAGATAGTCCTCTACCGATTCAAGACAATCTATCCCATGTCTAAGGACCCAGACACAAGTGAGCCCTTGGATCGTCAGGGTCGGTCCACCGATGGGGATTAAAATGCCTGAACACTGCGTTTCCCCGCCCTTTGGGGGCGTAAATGAGCCAACGAATGACTCCATCGGCTTCACATAGTCACCGATATATCCGAGGCGCCTCGCAACAGCAACAACCACATAAGTCAAACTCGTCAGGGCGTGTAAAACCACTGACGCCACTTCTATCTAAAAGGAAACGCATGCCCTCCCTGAAGTCCATCTCCCGTTTTTGGTTCATACCGGGTGTGAAACTCGCGAATTAAACGTTACACAAAGCTATGCCACATAGGCCGTGCTTTGATCATCAACCACAAGACTTTGCTTTTCAACAGAAGCCTTGATCATTTTCCACTTAGGCATGCCACATAGGCAATTCACTCTATGCGTTTGATATCCATCAGTATATAACCCCTGAGCTCGTACATCTCAGAGAACGTTAAGAAAGAGAATAAATTCTCCACCGCAAAACAGATATATATTTAATAGAAATCAATCACACAGAATAAAATCCAATGTCAGACACACGGTCCATTTACAAGTTCGTTCTGGGTCTGAACGAAACCGGAGGCACCTAGTACCCTGCATATCCATCGATCTCCAAGTACGTCTGGACGATCACTAACTGATTCCCTCCTCTTGGGCGTACGGCCCAATCAAGATCATCAGTAATTACCCAAACGACGTGAAGACCTCCGGTCTTCAACCACCGTCTTCATCTTCGACTTATCGTCGTATCAGTTATTCAGAATGGGATAAACCCGGTCTTTCTGAATAACTCGCGTATATAATAAACAAGTGTTACACAAACACAACATACGCCATTCATCAGTAACTAACCGTAAATTAACAAGAGAATAATTCCCCAAATATTAACCCCGAAGGCCGAAACCAACATCAGATCAATACCCAGGAAACCGTTCTGCTTGGCTAACCTACAGTTAGTTTCTAAATTTCACATTCTTAGGGAAAGGTTCCCATTAATTTTATCAAAGATAAATTCCTTTAAATTTATTCTTTAATCTTCTTTTGAATATCAATTCAACTAGTCGGGATTAGCGAACCACACCGAAGTAATCATTTATTTTATTTCCCAATCCCAACCTATTCATCCCATCAAGTAAAACTGGTCATACTTCATATCTAACACCACGGTGTTATCGGTAAATTCAATTACCATTTCACGTTCAAATCTAATTAAAAATTTAACTATCGCCTGGAGCAAAACTAGTGATACTCCATTCTCGATCTTTTCAATCTAATTAAAGATTCATTAAAACTCCACTTAGTTCTAATCTTTAACAGGGTTAAAGAATCAGTGTCATTTAAAACACGGTTCACGATAAACCCCAAAATCACATCACATTTCAATCAGTCCCTAACCGTAAATCAGTAAGTGAGCAATTCCTAAGTATTAACCCCGAAGACCGAAACCAACATCAGATCAACACCCCAAAAACCATTCAACTTAACTAATCTCCAGTTAGTTTCTGATTTTCTTAACTCCTTTGGGTCTAAGAACAGTATTATTGAAGATACCGCTCACGACAAACCAAAATCACATTCCATTAATTATCGGGTTAAAGAACAAGTGTTATTTAAAACACTGTTCACGATAAACCCAAAAATCAATACCAATTCAACTCCAATTAAATATTATTTAATTGGTACACTTCATTAAATCTAAATAAAAAGATTTAATCTTTTTCTCAACTGGGCTTAAGAACAGTGTTAATGAAGACACCATTCACGACAAACCCAAATCACATTTGATATTAAATACAAGGCTCTGAATAGAAAATATATCGGCTTATATTCAATATCAAATTCTACTGCCAACAAATATCCTATTGGAAATAACGATATTTATATATCTTTCAAATTCCCATAACGCTATCTGTATAATCACGAAATCCAACATCGAAATATTCCAAAGACAATTTCGATTCAAATCCATTCCAATTTAATTATTGGAAATTCTAGTTACTTTTAAAATCCTTTTCATATTCAAATCAAAATTGAATTTTTCCTTATAGATTCGTTTTAAATTCATTTCAAATTGATTTCAATTCAAATCTATTTTTAATTCAATTTCAATTTAATTCGAATTTCAATTCATTTCAATTTAATATGAATTTCAAATCTATTCAGTTTAATTCGAATTTCAATTCATTTCAATTTAATTCGAATTTCAAAATCACTTTCAATATTCATTGAAAAATGAATAAAATCGATATAAATATCGTTCACGTCAAAATGACGTCAATCTAATCAACACGGCTTCATATATTTCTATTTTCAAATATTCTATTTCAAATATTTCTTTTTCAAATATTTCTATTCAAATAATTCTTTTTCAAATATTCTATTTCAAATATTTCTATTTCAAATATTTGTATTCAAATATTCTATTTCAAAACTGGAATGAGGCCCAATCAATTACCATATAATGTTGATTATATGGATTTTCTACAACACATGTATAAAATAACAACGATAAATAATCAACCATCATCCAGAGTGCACCACACAACTGCATAAGCATTAAATATAAATAACTAACGCTTACACAGTCTGTCAATCCATCGATTGACATACAACTAAACAATCGGAATTAGTGTACGTCAAATCTCATCCCAATACCCATGTGGGGTTTCAAATCAACAAACACAGATTTTATTTGTGCAGTTGGGCGATGTGTAAGATTTATCGTCCCAATGAATATCAGTCAAATCAGTGTATATAAACAAATCGGCCGATTTGTTTATAAATATTTATTTTATACACGTTAAAAATTATATTTTTAACTATAAAATATTTTCAGCTATATAAATATTTTATTTTATTTCACATCACACAATCAACTACACATCAAAATCAAACAAACAAGCATACAAGCTGTCCATGGTCTGTGGACGACGGGTGTCGGGTGCTACTAAACACCATCTGCATCCTAGTATACATTTTTAACTAGAAATTTAAATTAAAGGTGAGGAGTTCTCACCGATTAGCTAAACCAAACGCCACGACTCTTCTTATGTAGAAATCTTCGCCGTTCTCGCCTTTTGTCACTTTCGTTGCCCGTAGCCACTATATATATAAAAATCACATTTTTATATTGTTGTTATTTATATAAAAATCCTATTTTTACACTGCTACTATATAGATAAAAATTCTATTTTTATAACGGTGTTCATATAATAAAGATTATATTTTTATAACACTCCTTCCTATATAAAAATTATATTTTTATATCTACTTCTAATATAAAGATCGAATTTTTATATCCTCGCTATAAAAATCCCATTTTTACTATGAAGCTACTTATATAAAAATCGTATTTTTATATGGCTATTCATATAATAAAAATCGCACTTTTCTTTCTATTACATATGTAAAAATTCTATTTTTATCCTACTCAAAATAATTTTTCATACCTACGATGAAAATTATATTTTTATCTAACTAAAAATAATGTTTTCGTCTACTAAAAATGATATTTTCAAATCGCTATTCATGTTTTAAAAATCAAATCTTTAAACTAATAAAAATCATATCTTTAAACTAATAAAAATCAAATCTTTAAACTTCAATTCCTTTTTATAAACAACGTTATATCATAAAACAAAAACCAATTTTAATTAAAAACAGTAATAAAAACTCACTGTGTTGCAAGAAGAGGGGCCTGGCGGTTTTGCTGATGTGGTGATGGCGCTGCACAGTGGGGTGACGGCGCAGTGTAGCGCAGGTGGCGCGCTGGAGGGGCCCACAGCCATGGTTCGTCGAATTTGGGGCTTAGGCTCATCGCTTTTGGGCATCTCGTTCGAAGTCGTGGTTTGCGCGCGAGGCTAGAGGGGCAGCGTCAACAGGGGAGCTCCGGCGGTGGACTAGGAGTCGACGGCGACAGGGTTTGCTCCAGGATCGATGCGATTTTTTTCCTTTTTTTCTTCTGATTTCGATCGAAATAATGATTGGGGGGGGAGAAAGAGAGTTGACCGGATATGAAGGGAGAAAAAGGCCCATTATAAAAATATATTTATTTAATTAAATTCAATTCCAAAAAGTAGCTTTTTCTTTTGAACTCCAAATCGAACTCACCGACCGTCGTCCATAGCTAATTACCCCCGTTCCGAACACAATGGAATATGTATCGTAAGTTGATTCGATTATTTCGATCAGTTTTCATCAAAATCAAAATATAACTCTATATATTGAATTTGAACGCACATTTCAATTTACTGGGGTCACATACTAACTCGAAAAATTCCCAAAAATATTTTCTAGCTTCGTATTGACGATACGGTCCTAACAAAACTAATTTCGTCAAATTCTGAGACCTTTTGAAAAATGGTAATTTTCCAGTCGATTAAAATCAACTGAAACTGGTCAAAACACGTTTTCCTTCGCCACGCTAACATATTGATTCAAAAAATTACGAATTTTGGAATCTAGCAATAACTTGACATCATGGATCCAACAAAAGTGGTTTCGTCGAAAACCGAGGTCGTTTACAAAATGGCTATTTTTAAGGGCCAGAATTCCATAACGACTATTCTGAATTTTCAACTGGACATAACTTTTTATCCCCGCTATGGAATTTTAATTTTTCGGATTCGTGGGAAAGATATTCTCAATTAGATTCAAATATTTTTGGTTTCACTAAAATCCGGTTTATTTTGAATCCTGTACATTCATTTGAAATTTTAAATCGAATTATCGAACTACCACGCCATTTTCAATTCCTTTTATAATTATAAATAAATATTTATATTCTAACGACGACGTATATAAATATACGTTCTAATTCTATTCAAAATAAATTTCTCATCGTTTTTATTTAAAATGATTCATTTTAAATATTCAAAATTCACTAAAATTGCTAAAGTAAAATTTTTAAATGGGCTCAGATTTCCGGGTTATTACAATCTCCCCCACTTAAAACTTTTCGTCCCCAAAAAGGAATGAAGCCGAAAGTTGTTTAACTAATCAACTCAACTTTCGCTATTCCCATTACGGCTTAAGTTTTTCAACTTTTCAGTTTCTAAAAACTTTTCAAATTTTTCAAAAATTTGGCTAATACCCTAAATTTTCGAAAAATTTCGCCATAACCTCCCCTACACCGGGGACTTCAGGATATTTCATATAGCCTCCCATGGCCTTCTTCAATCCAAAAGAAAAAGAAAAAGCCAAGCGGCTAGCCAATCGGCTCATAAAATCATCAACACCCAAACAAAACAGTAAATTATGGTAAACATATACCTATTTACCGGGCAAACAATTTTATTCTTTGCACTAGGCTCCTTGCAATGACCTGTTCAATGTAAGTACATGTATATGCAAGCAAATGCGATAAATTTTCAATACAATTTACTATTTGGTTCAAATTTATGAATCAAACAATAATCAAACAACACAATCATCAATCAATTAGTTGATTAGCTTTTCAAATTCATAACTTTGATACATAGTCTAAAAATCAGATTTTTGATGCCAAATCACAACAATAAGCCCTATCTAATTTTGGTTCTCACACCATTCTAATGGAATCATATAGAAGTCCCACTTTCGGCACTCGAATATAAATTCTGATGATACTCGAGTAATCATCAGAATCATCTCTGGGCGACTAGAATGTGATTCTATATCTATCAAGTATATTAAAAGTTCGAATACACGTGGATCAGACGCATACGCAAAATCTTTATATACTGGACTGTCCAAATTCAATACAAAATAAATTATTCAAATATGAATAATTGATTTAAATTTCAAAACAAAATTTGTTTTCATTTCCAAAAATATACTCTTCACACTCGTTCTAGGATACTACTGATCCTATCTCTAACGAGTCATTCCCATTGGATATTCCTAATCCAATATCTGATGAATTCTTTCGTATGGTTCTAATGTGTCGTATTCTCTGAGCTTTATAAACCAAAGCTCTAACACCAAATGAAGCGACCCGAACTTCCCCGGTCTCCGAAGAGAAGAGAAAGAACGAATTACTTTGAGGACAAGACGAATCAGAACGCAGACAGAAGAACATTTCATTGTTAATTACAACAATTCCATCAGAATACAAAAATATACAGAGTATGAATAAATATTACACAGAAAATATCAGAGATTTAAACTACATTTAAATACATCGCAACAGAAATAATACAAAACACAACTAGAAGAGATGTACGGATACAGAGCTTTCTGGATATCGTTCCAACTGTAAGCCGGGATCCTGTGAATATAAATCTGCAAAACCAAAACTACTAGCCGCCCGTGTCAAAATAAGGGCACCCAGAGTTTAAGTTAAAACAATAAACTCCAGATCAGTCATGTGACTGGTGTGAGAACTAAAACAGTTATTTATCTTTATTTTAAAGTTAGGTAAATCAAGGGACCACGCCGTATAACACGGAACGGGTTTACTCCCAAGAACACCAGTGCATAAAACAAACAGCGCAATGCAAAATAAAGAACAATGAAGCTATTATAAGACCCAGGTCCCATCACACAATACAACACAAGCCGGAGGATAGGGTTTTTACCTTATAATAGCCAAAGAATGCTTGATACGCTAAATTTCATGTTTTAATTCTTAATCAGACTCCAACCGTAAATCAGTAAGATCCCTAAGTATTAACCCTGAAGGCCGAAACCAACATCAGACCAATACCCAGGAAACCACCCATCTTAGCTCGTTTCCAGTTAGTTTCTGATTTTTATATACAATCATAAATATCAATCATAGGCGGCATGAATGTCCCATACCATTATGTCGCCATATATAGGTATACAATCAAAACCGCAAAATGTCGTATTGGAAGTTGGGTTATCATTTATGATATGAACCGAGGCAAAAGATAGTCCTCTACCGATTCAAGACAACCTAGTCCATGTCTCAGGACCCAGACAAAGGTGAGCCCTTGGATCGTCAGGGCCGGTCCACCAATGTGGATTAAAATGCCTGAACACTGCGTTTCCCCGCCCTTTGGTGCGTAAATGAGCCAACAAATGACTCCATCGGCTTCACATAGTCACCGATATATCCGAGGTGCCTCGCAACAGAAACAACCACATAAGTCAAACTCGTCAGGGCGTGTAAAACCACTGACGCCACTTCTATCTAGAAGGAAACGCATGCCCTCCCTGAAGTCCATCTCCCGTTTTTGGCTCATATCGGGTGTGAAACTCGCGAATTAACCGTTACACAAAGCTATGCCACATAGGCCATGCTTTGATCATCAACCACAAGACTTTGCTTTTCAACAGAAGCCTTGATCATTTGCCACTTAGGCATGCCACACAAGCAATTCACTCTTTGCGTTTGATATCCATCAGTATATAACCCCTGAGCTCGTACGTCTCAGAGAAGGGCGTTATGCAAGAGAATAAATTCTCCGTCGCAAAACAGATATATATTTAATAGAAATCAATCACACAGAATAAAATCCAATGTCAGACACATAGTCCATTTACAAGTTCGTTCTGGGTCTGAACGAAACCGGGGGCACCTAGTACCCCGCATATCCATCAATCTCCAAGTACGTCTGGACGATCACTAACTGATTCCCTCCTCTTGGGCGTACGGCCCAATCAAGATCATCAGTAATCACCCAAACGACGTGAAGACTTCTAGTCTTCAACCACCATCTTCATCTTCGACTTATCGTCGTATCAATTATTCAGAATGGGATAAACCCGGTCTTTCTAAATAACTCGCGTATATAATAAACAAGTGTTACACAAACACAACATACGCCATTCATCAGTAACTAACCGTAAATTAACAAGAGAATAATTCCCCAAATATTAACCCCGAAGGCCGAAACCAACATCGGATCAATACCCAGGAAATCGTTCTGCTTGGCTAACCTACAGTTAGTTCCTAAATTTCACACCCTTAGGGAAAGGTTCCCATTAATTTTATCAAAGATAAATTCCTTTAAATTTATTCTTTAATCTTCTTTTGAATATCAATTCAACTAGTCGGGATTAGTGAACCACACCGAAGTAATCATTTATTTTATTTCCCAATCCCAACCTATTCATCCCATGAAGTAAAACTAGTCATACTTCATATTTAACACCACAGTGTTATCGGTAAATTAAATTACCATTTCACGTTCAAATCTAATTAAAGATTTAACTATCGCCTGGAGCAAAACTAGTGATACTCAACTCTTGATCTTTTCAATCTAATTAAAGATTCATTAAAACTCCACTTAGTTCTAATCTTTAACTGGGTTAAAGAATCAGTGTCATTTAAAACACGGTTCATGATAAACCCCAAAATCACATCACATTTCAATCAGTCCCTAACCGTAAATCAGTAAGTGAGCAATTTCCTAAGTATTAACCCCGAAGGCCGAAACCAACATCAGATCAATACCCCAGAAACCATTCAACTTAACTAATCTCCAGTTAGTTTCTGATTTTCTTAACTCCTTTGGGTCTAAGAACAGTATTATTGAAGATACCGCTCACGACAACCCAAAATCACATTCCATTAATTATCGGGTTAAAGAACAAGTGTTATTTAAAACACTGTTCACGATAAACCCAAAAATCAATACCAATTCAATTCCAATTAAATATTATTTAATTGGTACACTTCATTAAATCTAAATAAAAAGATTTAATCTTTTTCTCAACTGGGCTTAAGAACATTGTTAATGAAGACACCATTCATGACAAACCCAAATCACATTTGATATTAAATACAAGGCTCTAAATAGAAAATATATCGGCTTATATTCAATATCAAATTCTACGACCAACAAATATCGTATTGGAAATAACGATATTTATATATCTTTCAAATTCCCATAACGCTATCTGTATAATCACGAAATCCAACATCGAAATATTCCAAAGACAATTTCGATTCAAATCCATTCCAATTCAATTATTGGAAATTCTGGTTACTTTTAAAACCCGTTTCAAATTCAAATCAAAATTGAATTTTTCCTTATAGATTCGTTTTAAATTCATTTCAAATTGATTTCAATTCAAATCTATTTTTAATTCAATTTCAATTTAATTCGAATTTCAATTCATTTCAATTTAATTCGAATTTCAAATCTATTCAATTTAATTTGAATTTCAATTCATTTCAATTTAATTCGAATTTCAAAATCAATTTCAATATTCATTGAAAAATGAATAAAATCGATATAAATATCGTTCACGTCAAAATAACGTCAATCTAATCAACACGGCTTCATATATTTCTATTTTCAAATATTCTATTTCAAATATTTCTTTTTCAAATATTTCTATTCAAATATTTCTTTTTCAAATATTCTATTTCAAATATTTTTATTTCAAATATTTCTATTCAAATATTCTATTTCAAAACTGGAATGAGGCCCAATCAATTACCATATAATGTTGATTATATGGATTTTCTACAACACATGTATAAAATAACAACGATAAATAATCAACCATCATCCATAGTTCACCACACAACTGCATAAGCATTAAATATAAATAACTAACGCTTACACAGTCTGTCAATCCATCGATTGACATACAACTAAACAATCGGAATTAGTGTACGTCAAATCCCATCCCAATACCCGTGTGGGGTTTCAAATCAACAAACACAGATTTTATTTGTGCAGTTGGGCGATGTGTAAGATTTATCGTCCCAATCAATATCAGTCAAATCAGTGTATATAAACAAATCGGCCGATTTGTTTATAAATATTTATTTTATACACGTTAAAAATTATATTTTTAACTATAAAATATTTTCAACTACATAAATATTTTATTTCATTTCACATCACACAATCAACTACACATCAAAATCAAACAAACAAGCATACAAGCCGTCCATGGTCTGTGGACGACGGGTGTCGGGTGCTACTAAACACCGTCTGCATCCTAGTATATATTTTTAACTAGAAATTTAAATTAAATGTGAGGAGTTCTCACCGACTAGCTAAACCAAACGCCACGACTCTTCTTATGTAGAAATCTTCGCCGTTCTCGCCTTTTGTCACTTTCGCTGCCCGTAGCCACTACATATATAAAAATCACATTTTTATATTGTTGCTATTTATATAAAAATCCTATTTTTACACCGCTACTATATAGATTAAAATTCTATTTTTATAACGGTGTTCATATAATAAAGATTATATTTTTATAACGCTCCTTCCTATATAAAAATTATATTTTTATATCTACTTCTAATGTAAAGATCGAATTTTTATATCCTCGCTATAAAAATCCCATTTTTACTATGAAGCTACTTATATAAAAATCGTATTTTTATATGGCTATTCATATAATAAAAATCGCACTTTTCTTTCTATTACATACGTAAATATTCTATTTTTATCCTACTCAAAGTAATATTTAATACCTACGATGAAAATTATATTTTTATCTAACTAAAAATAATGTTTTCGTCTACTAAAAATAATATTTTCAAATCGCTATTCATGTTTTAAAAATCTAATCTTTAAACTAATAAAAAACATATCTTTAAACTAATAAAAATCAAATCTCTAAACTTCAATTCCTTTTTTTAAACAACATTATATCATAAAACAAAAACCAATTTTAATTAAACATAGTAATAAAAACTCACTGTGTTGCAAGAAGAGGGGCCTGGCGGTTTTGCTGACGTGGTGATGGCGCTGCACAGTGGGGCGACGGCGCAGCGTAGCGCAGGTGGCTCGCTGGAAGGGCCCACAACCATGGTTCGTCGGATTTGGGGCTTGGGCTCGTCGCTTTTGGGCATCTCGTTCGAAGTGGTGGTTTGCGCGCGAGACTAGAGGAGCGGCGTCAATAGGGGAGCTCCGGCGGTGGACTAGGAGTCGACGGCGACGGGGTTTGCTCCAGGATCGATGCAGTTTTTCTTCTTCTTTTAATTTCGATCGAAATAATGATTTAGGAGGGGGGAGAAAGAGAGTTGACCGGGTATGAAGGGAGAAAAAGGCCCATTATAAAAATATATTTATTTAATTAAATTCAATTCCAAAAAGTAGCTTTTTCTTTTGAACTCCAAATCGAACTCACCGACTGTTGTCCATAGCTAATTACCCCCATTCCGAACACAATGGGATATGTATCGTAAGTTGATTCGATTGTTTCAATCAGTTTTCGTCAAAATCAAAATATAACTCTATATATTGAATTTGAACGCACATTTCAATTTACTGAGGTCACATACTAACTTGAAAACTTCCCAAAAATATTTTCTAGCTTCGTATTGACGATACGATCCTAACAAAACTAATTTCGTCAAATTCTGAGACCGTTTGAAAAATGGCCATTTTCCAGTCGATTAAAATCAACTGAAACTGGTCAAAACACGTTTTCCTTCGCCATGCTAACATATTGATTCGACAAATTATGAATTTTGGAATCTAGCAATAACTTGACATCACGGATCCAACAAAAGTGGTTTCGTCGAAAACCGAGGTCGTTTGCAAAATGGCTATTTTTAAGGGCTAGAATTCCATAGCGAATATTCTGAATTTTCAACTGGACATAACTTTTTATCCCCGCTATGGAATTTTGATTTTTCGGCTTCGTTGGAAAGATATTCTCAATTAGATTCAAATATTTTTGATTTCACTAAAATCCGGTTTATTTTGAATCCTGTACATTCATTTGAAATTTGAAATCGAATTATCGAACTACCGCGCCATTTTCAATTCCTTTTATAATTATAAATAAATATTTATATTCTAACGACGACGTATATAAATATACATTATAATTCTATTCAAAATAAATTTCTCGTTGTTTTTATTTAAAATATTTCATTTTAAATATTCAAAATTCACTAAAATTGCCAAAATAAAAAATTTAAATTGGCTCAGATTTCCGGGTTATTACACTTTTGGTTAAATGCAGGT
Organism: Allium sativum; assembly: GCA_030737875.1. Taxonomy (NCBI): domain Eukaryota; kingdom Viridiplantae; phylum Streptophyta; class Magnoliopsida; order Asparagales; family Amaryllidaceae; genus Allium; species Allium sativum. Next base: position 104,845,879 of record CM060910.1, read on the forward strand.
CCAAAATGCTCTAAATCCAACACATCATGTACATTTCACTGAGAATATAAATAATACAACATTTGGTTTTCCAACAGATGTTCTATGATGAAGCGCTCAGTGGAATATAAATAAATTAAAGGTCTGTATGTTTCCTTTGTCTTGCTATTGCAAGATTGATCTATAATTTTGTATATTTTACCAATTTTGATAGCAATATTTAGTTTGATATACAATTGATAGTCTTCTTACCATTATTAATTAATCAGGGAAACCCAAGAAAAGATAAATAAGTTTCTAAGTGCTATATCATCCTTGAAAATTAGTGTTCCCAAAGTTGGTTTATTAATGTCATGATGTTTTAATATGACTGTTTTCTTTTATGCAATCTTAACACGTGGTTCTTCAAAATACAACAAATGAAATGCACCTTGATTAGTTTTCATAATGTTTATTTAACGTAATGGCAACTGCATCCTGATAGTTTCATTATGTCTTGAAATGCCAGATCAGTAGCTGCCATTTGATTATTATCCTATTCTATTTTGTTGACTTATGCAATTCTTTTTACAAACAGAAGAAGACCTATGAATACTGGATCAATTTCAATTCTTTTTACAATCCTATCTCATCTCATAATAGCCCTGGATATTATTAAACAAAAGCTAGTTGAGGTATGTGTTAAAAGAAAGCATGAAACCAATGCATCTTTACTTGCATCTATAAAACAGGCCTTCTCTTTTATATTTTATAGTTTAGAGTTGTAATGACCCGAAACTCGAATTTTCGACACAAATACATCCCGTATCCAACTCGAGTACCGAAAATCCAGACCGTTAAGGAAAGAAGTTAGAGGGTGAGAAAAAATAAGGTAGAAAGATTAGAATAGAAGAAAAAGAGGAACAACAACTAACCACAATATCAGAGTCTCACATCGCAGTGGAATAAAATATAATACAGAAATAAACCTTTACTGAAAAGTTTAAGAACCATACTTACAATTTATCAGAGTACAGCGGACATTCAATTCATCTGGACAGTTATAGCAGTCTGTCCCATTTAAAAAACACAGCGAAATACTATATATATATATATATATATCATACGCCTGATCTTCTCCAGCTCGTCTTCTGGAATCTATATCATCTTATCCTGAACATGTAAACTCGGTCAGACCCAAGTTTGTCTGACCCGAGCATTACAAACGCCACAGGTCAGTCTGGTGAACCAGCATGAGAAAAACCCACTAAATTATTGATATCATCCATCTTGATTTTTAAGTTAAAAATCATTTCAAAAGAAAAATATAATCGTAAGACCAATCCACACATAAACACGAACGGTTTTTACCTTACGATAACCCAAACCATTTTTGAAATCAATATCTTTTCTGATATTATAATAGTGTCTAAATATAAATAAATATCAATCTAGTACAGCGCTTGCATCTCACGCTCTACATAAATAGTATACAGTCAAACCCGCAGGCGCTTATTGGAGATTGGATTTCCAACTATGACAAGGTATGGGACCACCTTCTGATAGGGTATCTCTAGAGACGAATACACTGGGTTCAACAAGAACGTCTTGCAACCCGGCCCACACATGACCGACCACCCATTTCTCCTGAGTGTATCGAATATATTGTCACCTACGGTTGCTAGCAACATAACCGTTCCCGGGAGATACATAAGCGAAAAGAAGTAACAAATATGAATTTTCTCTAGATGGTGACAATACACCCTAATGGGCGCGACCCAAATAGCCATGCTGCCTGCCCGATTTTTGTCATTTCCCGGTTGTGAGGCTTGAGGTTATAATCGTACTTCTAGATCATCCGTCCACCATTACTTTGAATGCCACATAGTCAAATCCTTCAAATATCACTAATTGACGTCCACAAAAATACTCTAGTTATCAGGCTAGAGGAAACCTTTTCTCCGCCATCAACTATGGTATGTTTGAAGAAATCAATGTACATGATCCGTTGGAAATACTCTGTCAGACATTCGTCTATACAAGTTCTCCTGGGATTGGACAAACCAAAGGCACTCTCCTACTGCATCCTAGGAATCACCCTATGGATCAGTAGCAAGTAGTCCTTGCCATCCGTCGATTTCAACCACGACAGGATCACCATCAAAATATCTCCGGGCGCGACTCCAAAGAATTCGACCAGTAGTCCATTCGCTTATGAAGATCCACGGTCTTCGCTGCTCCATCTTCAAATCCGTATATTCTACATTTCGTTTTAGTTAGTTCGGAATGGTTTTCGAATAAATTTGATCCTGGTCTTTCCATACTAACCATGGTATAGGCCAGATTTGATAGTTTGTTATTTAACTATCAAATAAACAGCCATTCACCCATAAAAGAAAATGAAATTTACTGATTCAATATTCATTCCCATTTTAGCCTCTTTTTTATCTACCATTTGTTAATTCAAAACTTCTCTATTTATAAATGGAACTCTTGTTCTCTTATATATATATATAAGAATATTTAAAATCCCCTTTCATTTTCAAAATTTCTTTTAAGCATGTATTTCTCATCTCAGTCATTATTTTCTAACCGTAAATTAGTAAGAGAATGATTCCCTAAGTATCAACCCCAAAGGTTGAAACCAACATCAGATCGATATTCAGAAAACTATTCAACTCACTAATCTCCAGTCAGTTCTAGTTTCCTTAACTCCATTTTTAAACTTTTGACGAGTAAAAATTTCATTATTCATTTTTCACTTCAAACATGATATTTATCTCAACTTCTAATCATTTAAAATATTGTACTTAATGATTTGCAATCCATTTACTATCACCATTATCGAAGGTACGCTTTTCAAATATTTGCTACATGCCTTTATATTTCTAAACTAAGAGAAAATTTTATTTAAAGCGATATCATTTTCATTAACCAAATCAATTTTGGTATAATATTTGTAAAAACCAAGTTTTATGTAAATAATCTTCATACACATCTTTATAGGTTTATTCATCTCAACATTGTTTCAATAAATTGCATTCTAAGTCTAAAACATACGTACATAACTATCTTTTGTAAATCCTTTATTATGAATATTTATTATATAAAATCTTATATAATTTCTTTAATAAAAACGATATTGTCCTTACTAGTTTTAATTTGAGTTCAATTAGGATTTAAAATCATAAGAAAACTCTTCCTTCTAACGATTTCCATTTGCAAACTATTTGCCTTACCCCTTATTCATCTCAACGGTGAATAATATTCCTTAATATAATTCATACTTGACTTATGTAGTCAACCGGAATTCATACTTGAAACTTCAAGTCTAACTCCTATTTATAATTTCAAATTTATAAATTTACTTCATATAACCTCTTTTATAATTTTCCTTGAAATTGGAAAACTCTAAATCCATTTAAAATATCGATTAATAATGCGATTCTCATTTCTTTCCCAAAGTCACACCTACTTTACATTTCCTCAAATTCTCCTACTAAAAATTTCACTTATAAAATTACCTTTTCATTTGTTTAAACAAATATTTTATTTTTAAATTCTATTTAATTCTCTTTCCAAATAACCATTTCTATTTGAAAATAATTATTTTCTTTTCATCTCTCTTTATATTTTAGCCACTATTTTGAAATCCATACTTTTCCCAATTCCCAAATGGTAATTGTTTTATTTCTTTATAAACATTGTTTATAAAATCGCCTCATTAACACATTCGTTTAAACAAACCTTTACTGTTAAATTCAATTTGGATTTCAGGTGAACATTTCTATTTAAAAATAGATATCTCCTTTAAACTCTTTTTATCAATGGCCCTTATAAAATCGACTCTTCAAAATATTTGTTTTAAACAAATATTTACTTTTTAATTCTTTTTAAAATTTAGATTCTGAATAACCATGTCTATACAAAAATAATTATTTCTTTCCAAAATCCTTATTTCATTTCAATTCCTATTTTTAGTTTCATATATCGTTATTTAGGATATTTAAAATTTTCCAAAATTAACAATCAGGGCTATTAACACATCCAAGTATACTATAACTGTAACAGGTTATAAACACATCATATATGAGCATGTATATGAAAAACAAATAAATAAATGTTGAGGGATCCAGTTGGATCCCTCTAACCTGTTTTTCCTGCATCCACAGATTTTAGTCAACAATAATAATACCCATCCGGCTTCGAGGCAGGATATCGCGGTATAGAAGGTCATCCAATATATATATATATTGTGGGGCACATAGGGAAATCATCCGCTAATGGTACTGCGGGCATCCGCTAACGATACTACAGGAATTATCCAATCACCAATATTATTTTTATATGTTATTATTATAATATATTATCACTTTATATCAATCAATTTAACAACCAAGCAGTAAAACAAAATTTTGAACTATTAAAAACAGTTCAAATAATTAACTGAGTGAGTTTAACTCATCTCGGTTTTTTGTGCTGAATATCCATTTTGATTCCACACCTCGCGGCTATCCGTCTATTTGACTCGTCTTAATTGAATTTATCCCCTACGATTATTTAATTTTAATTAACGATTAACCGATTTAAATTAACCCAATGCATAGATAATTAAATTTCTATGTATTTAAATATATATATATATATATATATAATGAATACCTTATGGTTGCTCCAATTTCTCGACTAAATGATGAATCCAATTACTGAATAGTTTAAACTGCATTTCATTGAGCACTTTACTATCGGCCTCAACATACTGTTGCCCTATTGCCCAATCACTCTTTTGCCCTCTTAATCACCATCACTAACATACTGCACTTCAATACCATTTCAACATCCATGCCATTTCAGTAACTATCATTCCCAAAACACACAGTGAATTTGTAAACTCCACACTGCCTATTGTCATTTCTCAGATCCATCCCCACATTCACTGTTCGAACACAATTTACTTCAGTTCAAAAATTTGTTGAAATTTGAACTCTAGTCTTATCCATTATCACGCCATTAGACACTTACTGTGTCAACAAAATCCTCCACAAACACTTACTGTCTAACTCCTCTTGCTTTTTCTTTCGTACTCCCAGGAAAATTACCAGATCGCACAGTTCATTTGCAGTTCCAATTCAAACTCCATCAACAGTCTCATAATCCCCCCAATCCCTACTGTTAAATTGCCAGCATCCTTTTTAGTACGTCGCACCAGTTTGAACTCCCTCAACCACCATATTTCAACCATCGAACTATTCTAGTTTGTCACCCAAACCAGATCGAGTTCTTCCCTCTATGAACTCCAGTCCCACCATCGAACGCCGTGACCAATCCCCTGCCCTGAAATTTCTATAACCCCTCCAGTCTCGATTACATCTCCTTACAGTCGCACCCCCAGAAACCCGCTACCTCCATCGATCAACATCAGTATCCCCAACCGACCCTCGGCAAAGCCAATCTGGAGTGCTCCTATCGTCTTGAGCTTCAAGCAACCTCGTAGATCCAATCGCGACCCCCTCCGCTTAATCCGCTGCATCCCCTTTGATGTCGAGTTACAGAATCAGCCATGGTTTCGAATGGCCTGAACGGAAATAGCAAGTACCTGATTTTCGATTTAGATTTCTTCTTCTTGTTTTTTTTAACAGTGGATGGTTTTTCCGTGATAAATAGAAATGGAAAATGAAAGAAATGAAAAGGAATTTGTTTCTGGTTTGAGGGATGTGAAAGTAACGAGCGAGCGAGGTTATTTATAGGCAAACGAAAGGAGGATAAGAACGACGTCGGCTTCGCCATGGTACAGGTAGGTTTGTAGGAACAGGCGTAGATGTGCAGTGTCTTGGCGTGCTCAAGAAGAAGAGACGCAAGTCAAATTGAAACGAAAGAAAAGATAAGACACTGAAGATAGGTAGCTTTAGGCTTTGAAAAATGAGGAAGTAGATTTGCAGTGCTGAAGCTTTTTGGGGGGAAGGAAAGACCTCGATGTGAACAGATGGGAAGGAAATAAATTCGGGTTGGAAATGAAAAGAGAAGACGAGTAGAATAGCCTGTGCTATAATTTCTAAGTCGTCCACTATATTTTATTATTTTAATTTAATTTTATTTATCGCGGTGTCCCTTAAATTAAAATATCCTAAGCTATTGAAACCTTATTTGAACGCAACGAACGACATTTCCAGGGTTCTACCGCCACTCTGAACACATTGGAACAGATTCCACAGTCTAATTGGACCATATACCGAAGATATTTAATTAAATTAACGATTTAACATTAAACTCGATTTAATATAAAACAAATAAAATATTATTATCATATAAACATACACAAACTGATTTCATAAAATTTCCAGAATAAGACTAACTCAAAATATTAAACTTGGTATTCCATCTTCCTGTTAAACCAATATTCTATTCATTTAAAATCGATTCATTATGTTAAACAAATCGTTATAGTTTACAAAGGATTTCACAGCGACTATTTGAAATTTTGATTTGGCCATAACTTTCAATATAACATACGAAATTCTGATTTTTCTCTTTCGTTACAAAATTATAGTTCAGCCGATTCGAATATTTCTTGTTTCAGCTAATTCCGACTTATAACGAATCATGCACACTCAGTTGAAGTTCAAATCGTAAATTACGAACTACCGCGCCATTTCGAGCTCGTTTATATTTAATATATAATTATACGTTTCAAACTTCGTTTTATAAAAATTCATTTATATTACGAATTCCATATTTAAACTAATTTAAATATTCGACACTTAAGTGACAAAAGCATGGGACGTTACATTCCTTCCCCCTTAAAAGAATTTCGTCCCCGAAATTACTAAGTAGGAAATGTAGCCATATCTTATTAACTTCTCCAATCTACTCATGCAACTTAACGCTTATCTAAACATTCTTACTTCCCAACCAACTCGTTAGTCCCAACTTCACTGCAAAAATCCTTTACACTGATTAACTTTTTGTTAACAAAAAATTGTCAAAACTGTTGAAAAATTTTCTAACTCCCTAAATTTTCAAAAAAATTCGCCAGCACCTCCCTTGTATCGGCTAATAGTTCAAACCTCAACTCGCCTCTCTGGGCCCTTTCCATCCAAAAAGAAAATCAAAAAGCCAAGTGGCTTGCCTATTCGGCGCATAAAACATTATATTGAATTAAACATGTACCTTTTTGTCGGGCATCCCATATTTATTCTTCACACTTGCTTCCATCCAATAGACCAGGTATAATCACATTCATATCCATTCCTATTCGGTAACAATCATTTGGACTTCTTACCTCAAATTTACCCTTCCATTCATTAATTGGTTTTCTCGTTTAACTAGTGATAGTTTGAAACAATCATGTTCAAATATGTATACATTTTCTCACAACAAGTCGAGTTTCATTTCTGATTCAAGTTCCAGGTTTGATTTCAATTCACAAGTTCATCTATATTTTCACTTGAGTTTTCGAGTTCAATTTAAACTTAATTTGATTCATATTTCATTCAAATTTCATCGAACTCAAGCTTATATAATTTGAGTTTATATTCACTGTTCAATATTCACATTCGCTTTAATATCAAGACTCAATTTAACTTAATTGAATAACATTTTAAGTCATATTCAATTATTCCAACTTGAGTTGAATTTATTTTAATTTACTTCTCATTTTAATCGACACATTCAAACTATATGCATCGAGTTTTATTTGGATTATCCATTTTTATATTTCAACTTGAATTCAAGGATTTTTATTCCATGTTGGTTTAACAATTCGTTTTAGTTTAATATGGTTTCAATTTCAATCCAAATATGTTTAACTTATTTTTCAACCAAGTTTCAATCCATCCATTTCATTATATTGGAATTTATTTCTTAACTTCCAATTTTTTTTCTTCCGAATTTTGATATTTATTTCAAACATCATTCCTTCTATCTTTTGGTTATACTTAATCATTTCAATTCTAGAATCCCATTTGAATTTTATTTAAACAATCAAGCAATCCAATATCAACAATAATTTAAGAGAACTATTTCTTTTATATATAAAACAATATTGTATCAATTTCCAGTTCTAACTGAACCGATCAAATGACACAATAAAAAACATTTTTTATAAAGTATACAAATACGCGCTCATATGTATATACACTCAACTCAATCTAGGGTGTTACTAACCCTGTCTCTACTGAGTTACGCCACAGAGCCAAGTTTATTCTTAAACCATTGCTCTGGTACCACTGTAACGACCAGAAAATTTCGACGCTCGAATTTTCGACACAAATACATCCCGTGTCCAACTCGAGTACCGAAAATCTAGACCGTATGGAAAGAAGTTAGAGGGTGAGAAAAAGATAAGGTAGAAAGATTAGAATAGAAGAAAAAGAGGAACAACAACTAACCACAATATCAGAGTCTCACATTGCAGTGGAATAAAATATAATACAAAAATAAACCTTTATTGAAAATTTTAAGAACCATACTTACAATTTATCAGAGTACAACGGACATTCAATTCATCTGGACAGTTATAGCAGTCTGTCTCATTTAAAGCACACAGCGAAATACTATATATATATCATACGCCTGATCTTCTCCAACTCGTCTTCTGGAATCTATACCATCTTATCCTGAACCTGTAAACTCGGTCAGACCCAAGTTGGTCTGACCAGAGCATTACAAACACCATAGGTCAGTCTGGTGAACCAGCGTGAGAAAAACCCACTAAATTATTGATATCACCCATCTTGATTTTTAAGTTAAAAATCATTTCAAAAGAAAAAGATAATCGTAAGACCAATCCACACATAAACACAGACGGTTTTTACCTTATGATAACCCAAACCATTTTTGAAATCAATATCTTTTCTGATATTATAATAATGTATAAATACAAATAAATATCAATCTAGTAGAGCGCTTGCATCTCATGCTCTACATAAATAGTATACAGTCAAACCCGCAGGCGCTTATTAGAGATTGGATTTCCAACTATGACAAGGTATGGGACCACCTTCCGATAGTGTATCTCTAGAGACGAATACACTGGGTTCAACAAGAACGTCTTGCAACCCGGCCCACACATGACCGACCACTCATTTCTCTTGAGTGTATCGAATATATTGTCACCTACGGTTGCTAACAACATAACCGTTCCTGGGAGATACAGAAGCGAAAAGAAGTAACAAATATGAATTTTCTCTAGATGGTGACAATACACCCTAATGGGCACGAACCACACTAGCCATGTTGTCTGCCCGATTTTTGTCATTTCCCGGTTGTGAGGCTTGAGGTTATAATCGTATTTCTAGATCATCTGGCCACCATTACTTTGAATGCCACATCGTCAAATCCATCAGATATCACTAATTGACGTCCACAAAAATACTCTAGTTATCAGGCTAGAGAAAACCTTTTCTCCGCCATCAACTATGGTACGTTTGAAGAAATCAATGTACGTGATCCTTTGGAAATACTCTGTCAGACGTTCGTCCATACAAGTTGTCCTGGGATTAGACAAACCGAAGGCACTCTCCTACTGCATCCTAGGAATCACCCTATGGATCGATAGCGAGTAGTCTTTGCCATCCGTCGATTTCAACCACGATAGGATCACCATCAAAATATCTCCGGGTGCGACTCCAGAGAATTCGACCATTAGTCCTTCCGCTTATGAAGATCCACGGTCTTCGCCGCTCCATCTTCAAATCCGTATATTCTACGTTTCGTGTTAGTTAGTTTGGAATGGTTTTCGAATAAATTCAATCCCGGTCTTTCCGTACTAACCATCGTATAGGCCAGATTTGATAGTTGGTTATTTAACAATCAAATAAACAACCATTCATCCATAAAAGAAAATGAAATTTACTGATTCAATATTCATTCCCATTTTAGCCTCCTTTTGATCAACCATTTGTTAATTCAAAACTTCTCTATTTATAAATGGAACTCTCGTTCTCTTATATATATATATATATATATATATATATAAGAATATTTAAAATCCCCTTTCATTTTTAAAATTTCTTTTAAGCATGTATTTCTCATCTCAGTCATTATTTTCTAACCATAAATTAGTAAGAGAATGATTCCCTAAGTATCAACCCCGAAGGTTGAAACCAACATCAGATCGATATTCAGAAAACTATTCAACTCACTAATCTCCAGTCAGTTCTAGTTTCCTTAACTTTTTTAAACTTCTAACGAATAAAAATTTCATTATTCATTTTCACTTCAAACGAGATATTTATCTCAACTTCTAATCATTTAAAATATTGTACTTAATAATTTGCAATCCATTTACTATCACCATTATCGAAGGTACGCTTTTCAAATATTTGCTACATGCCTTTATATTTCTAAACTGAGAGAAAATTTTATTTAAAACGATATCGTTTTCATTAACCAAATCAATTTTGGTATAATCTTTGTAAAAACCAAGTTTTATGTAAATAATCTTTATACACATCTTTATAGGTTTATTCATCTCAACATTGTTTCAATAAATTGCATTCTAAGTCTAAAACAAACATACATAAGTATCTTTTGTAAATCCATTATTATGAATATTTATTACATAAAATCTTATATAATTTCTTTAATAAAAACGATATTGTACTTTCTAGTTTTAGTTTGAGTTCAATTAGGATTTAAAATCTTAAGAAAACTCTTCCTTCTAACGATTTCCATTTGCAAACTTTTTGCCTTACCCCTTATTCATCTCAACGGTGAATAATATTCCTTAATATAATTCATAATTGACTTATGTAGTCAACCGGAATTCATACTTGAAACTTCAAGTCTAACTCCTATTTATAATTTCAAATTTATAAATTTACTTCATATAACCTCTTTTATAATTTTCCTTGAAATTGGAAAACTTTAAATCCATTTAAAATATCGACTTATTATGCGATTCTTATTTCTTTCCCAAAGTCACACCTACTTTACATTTCCTCAAATTCTCCTACAAAAAATTTCACTTATAAAATTACCTTTTCATTTGTTTAAACAAATATTTTATTTTTAAATTCTATTTAATTCTCTTTCCAAATAACCATTTCTATTTGAAAATAATTATTTTCTTTTCATCTCTCTTTATATTTTAGCCACTATTTTGAAATCCATCCTTTTCCCAATTCCCAAATGGTAATTGTTTTATTTCTTTATAAACATTGTTTATAAAATCGCCTCATTAACACATTCGTTTAAACAAACCTTTACTTTTAAATTCAATTTGGATTTCAGGCGAACATTTCTATTTAAAAATAGATATCTCCTTTAAACTCTTTTTATCAACGACCCTTATAAAATCGACTCTTCAAAATATTTGTTTTAAACAAATATTTACTTTTAAATTCTTTTTAATATTTAGATTCTGAATAACCATGTCTATACAAAAATAAATATTTCTTTCCAAAATCCTTATTTCATTTCAATTCCTATTTTTAGTTTCATATATCATTATTTAGGATATTTAAATTTTTCCAAAATCAACAATCAGGGTTATTAACACATCCAAGTGTACTATAACCATCACAGGTTATAAACACATCATATATGAGCATGTATATGAAAAACAAATAAATAAATGTTGAGGGATCCAGTTGGATCCCTCCAACCTGTTTTTCCTGCATCCACAGATGTTAGTCAACAATAATAATACCCATCCTGCTTCGAGGCAGGATATCGCAGTATAGAAGGTCATCCACTATATATATTATGGGGCGCATAGGGAAATCGTCCGCTAATGATACTGCGGGCATCCGCTAATGGTACTGCGGGAATTATCCAATCACCAATGTTATTTTTATATATTATTATTATTATATATTATCACTTTATATCAATCAATTTAGCAACCAAGCAGTAAAACTTCGTGGCTGTCTGTCTATTTGACTCGTCTTAATTGAATTTATCCCCTATGATTATTTAATTTTAATTAACGATTAACCGATTTAAATTAACCCAATGCATAGATAATTAAATTTCTATGTATTTAAATTTATATATATATATATAATGAATACCTCATGGTTGCTCCAAATTCTTGACTAAATGAGGAATCCAATTACTGAATAGTTTAAACTGCATTTCATTGAGCACTTTACTATCGGCCTCAACATACTGTTGCCCTATTGCCCAATCACTCTTTTGCCCTCTTAATCACCATCACTAACATACTTCACTTCAATACCATTTCAACATCTGTGCCATTTCCAGTAACTACCATCCCCAAAACACACAGTGAATTTGTAAACTCCACACTACCTATTGTCATTTCTTAGATCCATCCCCACATTCACTGTTCGAACACCATTTACTTCAGTTCAAAAATCTATTGAACTTTGAACTCCACTCTTATCCATTATCACGCCATTAGACACTTACTGTGTCAACAAAATCCTCCACAAACACTTACTGTCTAACTCCTCTTGCTTTTTCTTTCGCACTCCCAGGAAAATCACCAGATCGCACAGTTCATTTGTAGTTCCAATTCAAACTCCATCAACAGTCTCATACTCCCCCCAATCCCTACTGTTAAATCCCCAGCACCCTTTTTAGTACGTCGCACCAGTTTGAACTCCCCCAACCACCATATTTCAACCATCGAACTATTCTAGTTTGTCACCCAAACCAGATCGAGTTCTTCCCTCTATGAACTCCAGTCCCACCATTGAACGCCGCGACCAATCCCCTGCCCTGAACTTTCTATAACCCCTCCAGTCTCGATTACATCTCCTTACAGTCGCACCCCCAGAAACCAGCTACCGCCATCGATCAACATCAGTATCCCCAACCGACCCTCGGCAAAGCCAATCTGTAGTGCTCCTATCGTCGTTGAGCTTCAAGCAACCTCGTAGATCCAATCGCGGCCCCCTCCGCTTAATCCGCAGCGTCCCCTTTGATGTCGAGTTCCAGAATCAGCCATGGTTTCGAATGGCCTGAACGGAAATCACAAGTACCTGATTGTCAATTTCGATTTCTTCTTCTTGTTTTTTTTAACAGTGGATGGTTTTTCCGTGATAAATAGAAATGGAAAATGAACGAAATGAAAATGAATTTGTTTCTGGTTTGAGGGATGTGAAAGTAACGAGAGAGCGAGGTTATTTATAGGCAAACGAAAGGAGGATAAGAACGACGTCGGCTTCACCATTGTACAGGTAGGTTTGTAGGAACAGGCGTAGATGTGTAGTGTCTTGGCATGCTCAAGAAGAAGAGACGCAAGTCAAATTGAAACGAAAGAAAAGATAAGACACTAAAGATAGGTAGCTTTAGGCATTGACAAATGAGGAAGTAGATTTGCAGTGCTAAAGCTTTTTGGGAGGAAGGAAAGATCTCGATGTGAACAGACGAGAAGGAAATAAATTCAGATTGGAAATGAAAAGAGAAGACGGGTAGAATATCCTGTGCTATAATTTCTAAGTCGTCCCCTATATCTTTTTTATTTTAATTTAATTTTATTTATCGTGGTGTCCCTTAAATTAAAATATCCTACTCTATTGAAACCTTATTTGAACACAACGAACGACATTTCCAGGGTTCTACCGCCACTCTGAACACATTGGAACAGATTCCACAGTCTAGTTGGACCATATACCGAAGATATTTAATTAAATTAACGATTTAACATTAAACTCGATTTAATATAAAACAAATAAAATATTATTATCATATAAACATACACAAACTGATTTCGTAAAATTTCCAGAATAAGACTAACTCAAAATATTAAACTTGGTATTCCATCTTCTAGTTAAATCAATATTCTATTCATTTAAAATCGATTCATTATATTAAACAAATCATTATAGTTTACAAAGGATTTCACAGCGACTATTTGAAATTTTGATTTGGCCATAACTTTCAATATAACATACGAAATTCTGATTTTTCTCTTTCGTTACAAAATTATAGTTCAGCGATTCGAATATTTCTTGTTTCAGCTAATTCCGACTTATAACGAATCATGCACACTCAGTTGAAGTTCAAATCGTAAATTACGAACTACCACGCCATTTCGAGCTCATTTATATTTAATATATAATTATACGTTTCAAACTTCATTTTATAAAAATTCATTTATATTACGAATTCAATATTTAAACTAATTTAAATATTCGACACTAAAGTGACAAAAACACGGGACGTTACAAGAGTGTTCTCTTTAGACATGTTCAAATAGTAGAAAGAATGGACGAGGACTGAAATCTCATAGCTTATTGACCGAAACCATTCCTTGTCTTGTTTTTTCCTATTTTGTGTAACTACTTGCACAAAACATAATTTTTCCTATTTTGTGTAACTATTTGCATAGTTATCAAGACGGGCACTTAGGCGTGCCTAAGCGCAGAAAAGCCCAAGGCTCAAGGCTTGCGCCTTTTTGCGGTTTGAGTGCGCCTTTTTGTAGTTTGAGGCGCTTTTTTTTGCTAAATTCAAAATTTTGTTTATAAATAGTTAAATAAAAAAATTAATTGTTCAATAAATTATAAAATATGGTTTAAAATTTAAATCTTATTAATAAAATATGTAGATAATTGAATGAATTATAAAATATGGTTTAAAAATTAATTTGTAGTTAGTAAAGTAGCAGATCGAACTCATAACAAAGGCACACAAAAAAGCCCAAGGCTCAAAAAAACCCCAGGCTCAATGCTTGCACCTTTTTGCGCCTTAGTGCCTTGACTACTATGACCACTTGCCAATTGTTTAACCAAAGCTAGTGGTATGTTGAATCATTTTCACCAACCATTGTTGTTGATCGAATAATCATCAACTATTCTATTTAATGACCTAGCAGAAGATTCACCAGAACTGATCCAGGAAGATCCAGCAAGTCACCTCAAGATGCTAAGTGGGCTCGGGATTTGGTTAAAAAATGGAATGCCTGGTTGCAAAGTGAGGTATATTGCAAGTAAATGAAGTTCTTGTGTTCAACAACCAATTACATATGTGGTCGTAGCAAAGAAACGAATTTAAGTTCTAACAAAGCAAATGCATAGGTACAAGTCTCGCTTTTGAAGCTTTTCATACTTGGCACCACTTTCATACTTGGTTTCAGTTAGGTCCGTAAAATAAACATTTGACTTTTGGCTCAAATTTAGACTTGGACCATGATTTTTGCTCCTCTAACCAGTTTTTGCCTGTATTTTGAGAATCCATAAGATGTAGGAAGCTTAAAAATAAAATGGTTGTATAAGAATGTAGCAGTAAAAACCCAACCTGTACATCTGTGATCCTTATCAAGTAAGGTTAGGCCATGCTGCTTGTTGTTGTGATTTAGTATATCTTGTGGTACGTCTAGTTATATCAGGAGATGTGGGAGTAAATGAATGATGGATGGAGGACCAAAATAGGGCAATGCCAGCTATTGAAGCCTGAATCTTTCCAATTACGGATACTTTATAGTCAGTTCAAAATTATTTGTTGTTCATCTCATATGCAACTACAAAAGCTACTTTTTGCACGAAATTCCCTTTCATTTGTTTCCTTTGCTACAACCAAAGGCATGTGGAATAGAAGAAGCTTGCATAAGTCAATAAATATATATTAGGATGCAGCTGAGGTCTGTGTTAAAAGAAACTACCAGGATGCACATAATTCTCTTTCATTTGTTGACTTTCCTTTCAAATATGGACTTTGGTACCTATGGACAAGGTATGAGGCATATGAAGTTACGTATTAGATTCCTCCAATGATGATCCTACTCAAGCATAATTTCCATTTATGGGATCTTCATTTTGAATATCAATTTGTGCCAAGCACTGAAAATTGAGATCAATCAAAATTAGTTTGAATACTGCTTTGACACATGGCATTGTATTGCAAAATAGATGCAAACCACAAGCAGTAAATGTAGTTTGTGTCTAAAGATATTGCATCATTACATTGTGCTATAAGCAAGCGTTCATTTTGAAAATGAAAACCATATGACTGGTGGTATTCAAATAACATGTTACCATGGATGGATCTATATTAGAATAGCAGTTGGTATTTGATTGGCCAACTATTAAATTTTCCCTATTTGCTTTTCTATTTTTGATATATTTATAACGAATGTCGCCTTAGTTTGATATCTAAAAAGAACATATATATGGAGTCGTATCTTACTCTTATTTAATATTGAAATTTTATACATTCTCTAGATATCCATTAGGCGGTATTGAAGCTTGGAATATCTCTGTAATCACAACAAGCAGCTCATTCGGCAACAACATACAATGCAGTTTGAACAACTTAGACAAAATTCCGTCAAACCCGGGGCTTTTAGCATCGTGAATAGAGAATAACGCTTCTTAATTCAGCCATTTGAATAGGACCAGATAAGTGGTGTTTACCTTTTGCATTGATAGCTATTCTTGTATCTATCTGAGGTCAGTTTGCTTAAGATTCATTTGTGATCCTATTTTCTTTAAAATAGTAAGTTACCCTGTTTAATAAGTAATGATAAACAATGCTACAAATTGAATTACTTGACAAAATTATTGCCGGGTGGGCTCAGATAATATGTCACATGTTTTCTTATGATAGCAGTCAATTATGATATTTTCAAAGTGCTAACTTATCCCACTATCTTGTGCCATTTCTTGGTCATGTTGTTCCATTATTCATTGTAAACTGCAAGATTGACGCGTATAGTGATGTGCTTAAGTTGTTTGTTGTGATTGTGTCTATGTTTGTTGGTTTGGTATTTTGAGTAACATGGACATGGTCATTATTCTGCTTGGATTTAGTGGTATTTATTAACTTCAGCATCGGCACCTTCGTCTTCAGCATCGGCACCTTCGTCTTCAGCACCGGCACCTTCGTCTTCAGCACTGGCACCTTCGTCTTCAGCACCGACGCCAGCGCTAGACCGCACAGCCAATTTTCTGAATCCGTCTTCCTGTTTGACCTACGTTGAGAAAGGAAGCAATATGACCGTCCCAGACAAAGGCTGCTGCCCTATCCTCTCCAGTTTGGTTGACAACAACCCTATTTGTTTATGTCAGTTGCTCTTCAGTGGAGGCAATCCTTTGGGGGCTGGAGATCAATACTACCAAGGCTCTTACATTGCCCACTGCTTGCAAAGTTGATACTCTTGATGTTAGTTTATGTTCAGGTTTGTAGTTTATTTTTACTTCTTATAACATGTTTATAAAGAACTTGCAAAAAGTTTGAATTTGGTCAACTTTTGTGATTATGTTACATACAGCTATTGGTATCCCGGTTGCCGGTCCAATGAGTGTTTCACCTGCCGGTCCGATGGGTGTTTCACCTGCTAGTGCAGGCCTAGGTTAGTTCAGATTTTAATTTTATGACTATGGTATGTTCATGTCACAATTTTAGCTCTTTTCTTTCAAGAACTAAAGAATGTGTGAACTACTGATCTATTGCAGTTTGATTTTTGTTTGAATCTGAATATTTTGTGCAAATGTATAATACCTTGAATTTTATCTAAAAATCTGAACATCTATATCGGACACTTAAGCGATGCAAGTAAAATCTTTGTTGGTAAATTTGGATTCTACATTCAATAACAAATAAAGAATTATAACCACATTAATATAGGAAAACTGTCATTTATGTTATCTGTTTTATTCTGCTTGAGTTATGCATAGCTTGTAACTTGTTGAATATGCTTCCAGATCATATATGGATGTACATGTAGTGATAATGCAATGGTGTAATGGGGATGATCTCCGATTTGTGTGTTAGGACAATGAATGTGTGGAGTAGAGGTCGGATGGGTAGCATGACTGTGCAAGTTTTGATGAAGGAGAGTAGTTAGTTGGGGTTTTATTGTAGACTTTAAATTTGAACTATGTTTTATTTTTTGTTATTTCAAATTGACATCAATATGAAATTGAAAACATATGTATTGAACTTATTTTTTGTTAGTTAATCCTTTATCTTTGCTACCATAAATATGTGTTACATTTGTTGAGTATTATAAGTTTTTGGGTCATATACAACTTTTGAAATTGTTGCGAAGATTCATTTGATTGCTATTATTATAATATATATTGAAAAGCATTATAAAAGTTAATGTAATAAAGGAGCTTGTTGGCAAAGGTATTAGGTGTTATATCTACATATTTTATAGCGACATATATAGGTTATAAAAGGATTTAAAAATGCTATCTTGTTAGTTTATAGTGTGATAAACCCGCTATTGAATTAATATTTTATAGCAGTTGTACAGTGTTATAGAAATTCATTATTTTCATGAAGAATGACATGTTTTATAGCGGCAATAGCGAGCTATTATTCTTACATATCATAGCGACACATAGCCGTTATAAAATCATACACTTTTATAGCGGTAGTTTTTGTGTTATAATTATTCAGTGGTTTTTTATAATATGTTGATATACAGCGCTTTTCGGGCCGCTATAGTATTGTTTAATAGCGGCTATATGCCGCTATAAAAGACTATTTCTGTTGTAGTGCATGGTGTTCCCCTAATTGGATTCAGAACCTAACAACCGTGGATTCATAATTCTTAATAAAAGAAAAAAGGAAGAAAGAGAAGAGAATTGAAATAGAGCAGATCTAGAAAATTACCTCATTTTGATAAGAGATCTGAACACCTTTTTATTAATGTCAATTATTTTCCTCCAGATCTGGATTTAGAATTTTCCTAAACTAATTATCTTAATTTTCTGAAGAGATCCAAGGAAGAAGAATGACAGAGCTTCTGCGTTGTCTCAGAAATATGAGATTTAGGGTTGGCTCTACAGACTTATTTATAGGTGTATCAGAGAAACCAGGTCCTTCAGATTTGAATTACAAACCATCAGAACCGGCCACGTCTCAAAACAGCGCTTAGATCTGGGGTGAGGTCGACCCTGGGGTCGACCCCCCTTTGGGTGGGTCGATCCCTAGGTCGACCCCCAACGGTATTCTTTCCCGCTCACTTTTCGCTGCGTATTTTGATTTTTCTGGATAAATTTATTGTTAATATACTTATATACATGAGCCTTATATATATACAATCTTCTAATGCTCATAACTTCTTCATATGTTATCCATTTTATGCAAACCAAATGTCTATTTTAACCAAAATTCCGAGATGAACGCAATGGCGCAATGTGTTTCACTTAATTCTGAATATTTAATTAAGTTATCCTTATTTTATTATCTTGAGTTAAAAATGCGGGGTGTTACTCCTTATCCACAATCCTCATATTTCTCTCTGTCAAGCGCTCAGGCTCATCGCCTCTCAGGTACATCCTCATAAATTCCTCCTTATCCATAATTTCAGTCTGCGATCTACGCTTCTCATACCTTGTCATAGTTGGAATCCATTCTCCAATAAGCGCCTTGCGATTTTTGATTTTATAATTAATATGTAGAGCGTGAGATGCAAGCGTTCTACTAGATGGTTAATTTTTTGTGATTTGATAGACACTATTATCATATCACTAGATTTTGATATATCAAAAATGTTTTGGGTTATAGTAAGTAAAAACCGTCCATGTTTATGTGTTGGCTGATCTTACTATTATCCTTTCTTTCAAAAAGGATTTTTAAAGTTAAACAAGTTGTTTGGCATATTAATTACCACTGAAAATATTCCAGACTGATCCGGGTGAATTTTACTTTGCTTCAAATGTGCTCGGGTCAGACCGAGTATATTTACATGTTAGGTTTTCGCATGAAGTTTCAGGAGCTAGAAGCAGAAGGCTTCACCGTTAGTTATATAAAGTTATTTTTCGTTGTGACAGATATATGTTATACTCTGATGACCGGTATGTATATACAGTTTCTTTTTGTATAAAGAGATTCGATATATTATATTTTATCCGTTCCGCTGTGATATTCTGATGTGATGTTCTTCTTCTTTCTTCTATTCTAATATTTCTTTCATTTCTCATCCTCTAATTTCTTTCTATTAACAATTTGAGTTTTCGATACTTGAGTTTTGACAAGTAATACGGGATTAGGTATTATTGTCGAAAATTCGAGCGTCGAATTTTTCGGGTTGTTACAGTTTCTATTAACAATCTAGTTTTTCGATACTTGGATTTTGATAAGTAATACAGGATTAGGTATTATCGTCGAAAATTTGAGTGTCGAATTTTCTGGGTCGTTACACATATAATCTAATAATTGAGAAAATGTAACTGAACAATATATATAGGGTTATTTCAGAATGTGCAATTTGTCCATTTACCATAACTTTGTTTTCTGACCCTCTCCTCCTAACATACTCGCAGGTTAGGTTTATGGCAGAGATTTAGTAGCATTTGGACACTTGTTAGACAGTGTTATTATTTTGGTAAGGCTATACTTTATTATATTTTATCCATTCCGTTGTGAGATGTTTTATCGAGCTATGATATATATTTATTATATTTATTTTTTCTACTGGATACACGACAAACCAACTAAGACAAACCAACTCGAACTTCGATAGATTGAGACTTTTGAAAAAAAATCGGTCTGTCGAAATTCAGTTTGTTACAGAATGACTTGAGCACATTAGGTTTTTGGCTACTTTGGGATTTTCGATCCTAGGATCAGAAATCTAGGAAGCGAAATCCCTGGTTAGGCTAGTAAATGACAAACACATGTAGATCACTCATTTTCGAGTGATCAACACGTATGGATCACTAGTTTTCGGCACTTGAAGCTAGATACGAGTTTCAGGAAAACATTGGAATTTTGGTTAACTCCCAATGAGTTTTTCCGATCCTGGGATCGGCACGACTCCCGGGATATAAAATTTTGGACTTTGGCTTGCATACTCCACCTATAAATACCCCCTCTCTTGGCATGAATAGGGGTTGAATATTTGGACTTTTGACTGTTGTATTGCATACGAGAAAGCTTTCTTGGAGATCATTAATGACTTCCATGGTGGTTTCCATGACTTTGGACTATCATTTGAATTTATAAACTTCACGTGGAAGTTTACTCTCAACAGTCGGACATTTGGATTGACACTTGACTTGCTTTTGGATGTATTTGGACTTGGAAGCACATTTTACATATTTTTGCTTGAGGAAGATGATTATGATCTAATAGGGAACTAATAAGGATTTTATTATTCTCTAATACAACTTTGTAAGTTCAAAGTGTTGGAACTCGAATAATTTTTATAATTGTAACAATGACGATGAATAATTATCATAAAGTCGCGTAGGCATTATTGTCGAACCATTATAAATTCGGCGTTCTTTACTTTTTTGCATTTCAGTGTCTGAATTGTTTGGTTAACTTAAATAAGTAGGTAAATATCAATCCATCGGGTGTTGGCGTGTGCGAGCGACCAATTACCCACGTCAACACCTTCTAAATTACATAAATAAACATTTTGATTTCTCTAATGTTGTTTAATATCATTTGTATTTCATTTAGTTGGTTAATTCAGTTCACGTGTCAAAACCAACCCAAGCCAAAGTAGAACGTGGTTTGGTTGGCTACAAAGGGACGGAGGCGGGTTGGGCCTGACGGTAACTTTTCCCGGTCTCGCCTCATCTCCAGCTGCAAGCAACAAACCCTACCCATATCGTCTTCTGTTGCACCTCTGCATCGATTGGGGTTCCATCGGATTGCCTCAACTACGTCTCATCAGCTTCATCTCCACCGCCGTGCAATAGGTAAGACTAAATCTTTGAATTCTCGTTGAAATCTGAACGAATTTCGAATTCGAGTTTTGATTCTTCATTTACTATCTTCCAGTGCTAATAGTTTAAATTCATTTACTCTGCTAATCATTTTTGACATTACTGCTGATAATTGTTTGAATTTATCTACTGATGCTAACAGTCTAAAATACGGCGTCGATTTGCTTCGTTAAAGTCATTTACTGATGCTTATTGTTGAAGTTTTATTAGCTAGTAAATTTTGATTTTGTGCGATGAATTGATGAATTGATTGATTAGTGAGTTATTAGTTGTAGTTATACTAATATTTTAAATGGCACTGCTAATAGTTTAAAGACCGGGGCTATTCAAACACCCAAAATGCTGGGTTGCCCTCTATTTTAAAAAACTTTAAGAATGATAATACACTTCAAATTATTTTTGTCCAATTTTATGTTTAATTTTTTTTCTGTTCACCACGCATGGCAACTACATGGTGCCTTCATGGCACCATGCATAGTGACTGTGCGGTGCCTTCATGGCACCACGCAGGGAAATGATGTGGCTCAAAGAAACCACGCAAGCCAACTCTCTGTGGTACCCAAAGGCACCACATAGAGCAAATGCTTGAAATGATATTTTTGGATTTTTTTTTCCTTCTGAGGCGGTCGACTTGGCAAAATGAGGGTTTTCCCTTTTAAACTTTGGGAGCAACTCATCTGTGGATTCAAGTAGAATTTTCCGAGTTTAAATTGTTCTGCTAATCTTTTATCCTATCCTGCATTTAATAAAACATAATCAGCGCTCCTTTTCATTTATGTTTTTACAAAATTTCGTCTTTTTTCCTTTATTCCCTTGCAATGTATGTAGCTCAAAACTTAAAAACCGAACGACTTGAAATAAAAATTTAACATTCATTCCTAACCACTCGCATTATTGATTGTTATCTCTATCCTGCTCTTTCTTTGGTTCTTCCAGGTTCATCTTCAACAAATTAGCGTTTTCAGAAGGAAAAAAATATATTTGTCTCTAGCTGCTTAGATATGGAAACTAGCATTTATTTTCTACTCTTACCCTTATCCTGGCCATTTATTTGCTCCTGCTACTTTTTCTATGACAACCGAGTATTTGCTAATTATCTTCCTGCTGAAACTAGGTAATTTTCTTTTAGAAACCCCACTCCAGATAATAGAGAATTCTTTCATCTGTATCTATATTTATTGGTGATCAGCTTAACTGATTTATTGCAACTTGCATTAATAAATAGGTGATTCGAGCTGATTAACTGAATTCACTGCCAGTTTACTTAACTGATTAGCTTTACTAACTTATTAGTTGATTTGCTTGCCAGATTACTTGTTATAACTTTGGAATGTGATACATGTTGAATTGTCATCTTTTGTCTTAAGATAATTCGAGCTCAATATAGCTGATTAGCTTACCAAATCTACCGTAGATTAGAATGATAAGAAAAATGTATTCTGATTCCTTCCTAAAATAGCGATTTCTTCCCAAAATACCTTATTCCTGATTTTCTTGATTAAGTCGAATACATTGCGATTCTCCATTTTGATATTTTACTGTGGCCTTATTGAATTTATTCTGAGCTATTTGCTTTTGCGAATGGGTAGGTCGAATACATTTCTGATTTTATTTGAAACTATTCTTCAAATGGAATACATTAATTCTGATTTGTTTACAATGAAATACTCCATTTTTGAGTCAATCAGTTTCTGAAAATACACTAATGTTTGGAGTTAACTCAACGGTAGTATAAATTCTTGAATCTATTATTATTCGGTGATTATCTTTCCCGATTTATGAAATCAACTATGACGACAAAATAATATATTCTTGGAACTACTTATTGACATTATGATTTCTTCACAGAAAAATGAGTGAAGGATTTTATTCAGAGCTATTCTTGAAAATAATTCATTTTTGAGTAAATCCATTTTTGAAATAAACCCACTATTTAGATTTTGGAAATATCGTTCGATATTTCATTCGAGATCTCGTTTTGATATTCTTTCGGAACGAAACAACAAATCTTGTTGTAAATGTCGTTCAAGCAGACGATATGTCGGTTGAGATGTGATATTGAGATATCGTCCAATATTTGATTTTTTTTTAAGAATAAAATATTAATTTGTATCTGACGTAAAACAATAATGAAAAATTCAAATCTAGCCATTGTCATCCCTTGCCTTTTTAATAGTGAACCCATTCTCTTTTAATTGCTAAAATTAGCACTAAAAGAGTTCCCTAGTCGATCAATCTCACTAGATACATCTGAGTCACTTCTCAAATCATTCGAAGAATAGCCTTTTAAGATATGTTAGTTACTCTTTTTGCGAGTTAGCTTGTTAAGAGCCATATTTTATTTTAGTTTATGATGGTGCTCTTTTTGTTTGTATGTAAACAAAAGACTTGAATATAATCATATTTAATATCTGATACTTTGTATATTTTGCATGTCATATAACCATATCCTATATTCATATGTTCGACAATCTTCAGGACTTCATATTCATCACTTTTTTACATGCATTTCACTTATGGAAAATATATATTTTATGTTTTACTTATGTGTAACTATTTAACGTTTTGGATCTTTTTTATGTTTCATATCAAATAATTGTTCATGTTCTTGTATCATAAGTTGTAAGTTCTAATCTATTTGTATTTTATTTTTTAGTTTAAGCATATTACTTCAAATATGAATGTTCTTTCATAGTTAATAACAATGGAATGATTTTGCAACCCAAAATTAAGTAATTATTTTTATAATAGCATTCATAAAAAATAGTGTAAGAATATTTGTTTTTAAAGTACCATTTACCCCGAGATGGTTCCGATATGAGCTTTTAAGATATGAGATGAAACTCCAAGACAAACACCCGAGGTGGACTTATCTCATCCGAGATCTCCCCTGATGCAAGATCGAATCTCTAAAATCTTCGAGACGAAATGTGATCGATATCTGAGATTTTTAAACCTTGAACACACCACAGTTTGGAGTTAATTCAAGCTTAGTATATAGATCCAATCATTATTAGGTGAATAGCTACCCAGATTTCTAAAAAATAATGGTGATCAGAAAATGTATTATTGAGATTAGTTTACTAGCATTATAATTTTACCTAGATAAATAATGATTTAAGGTATAAATATATTCTTGAAATGGAATATATTAATCTTGATTGCTTTGCGATGGAACAATCTACTTTTTAATAAATTTATTTTTGAAATTAAGGTTTCAAAATGGGATTCAAATCATAAATCGTAGAGTTTAAATTTTAAATCAACACATGATGTAAATCATATATTCAAAATATTCACATTTCAAGGTTTGTATGCACTTTGAAGTTGAGTTTGATGTTTGAACATCTACATTAAAACTTTACTTTCTCTCTAGTTCCATTTTTATTTTGTTTTAAAAACATTATAATGTGAATTGCGTTTTAGCTTGGTATATTTTTGAAATAAGCCGCATTTTTGGAATAAGTCATTCGTACTTATCATGCTGACTTTGTGGAATAAGCTATATCTTTTGAATTATTTATATTTGAAACAATTGTAAATGAGTTTCATTTCAGTGAAATCACCAAAAATCTTAATCTTGAAAGAATTGTAAATGAGTTTCATTTCAGTGAAATTAAACAAGATATCTGATTGTCCATGATTATTTGTATGCAAGTTTGCACAATAATCGATGGCCATGCATTTTGACTAGACTTTTTTTCTTACCTAGAAATATAGCTGACCGTTTATGTAGTTCCACTATAAACACAAAATAATGGTGTCATCAGTACATGCATATCTGTGTGCACACATGTGCACACACACCTACATGTCACATGTGTGTGATTTAAAAGTTGAAAAATTTTCTTTGTTTTGATTCGTTTGGCATTGCATCGGAAATTTGGAACATTTGTCCTTTTCATAATTTAGATAGTCCCTATTTCATTCTTAAGTTGGCATCATAAAGAAAAAGAATATTAGTTTGATTATACCTTTATAACCAACACCATTGTATATCATAACCAACTAGATAAGGGCATTTCTTGCATAACTTGGATCCCAAAGGGAGAAAGGTAAAATTAGATGCATGTGTAACTCCCCGAATCCAACAATTATTTCTTAGTTTAATTCTTAAAAAAAAATAAAAAATCAATATAAGATAAATAGGTCATATCGGAGAACATCAGCACAAACAATGCTGCAATCAAAAATCTGCAAACAAATGTGGATGAAACTTTTACTAGTAGTGATCAGTTGGATGAGTAGAAGAGTACTAATAATTAGACATTATGTAAATAATCAACCCGTATCCAGATTGAAGCAAAATCACTTCTCATACACTCAAATTTAGCTCCCAAAACCAAGTTGAAAGCATGCAAAGGGAGAACAAAAAATTACTGCATGAATTGAGCAGTTTTAGGACTTGACAACAGGCTCCATGCCAAAAAAAATGGTTATTGCCGAGTAGGCAAGCAGGTTTTAAGGCTTCATCTTTGTGTTCATCAAGACAAGTAGATTCTGTTGAGTTTTTTCATGTGCGATAGATTTGAGAATTTGGTTTTTTTGGGTTGATAGCGAGAAGCAACATGGTTATATGAAGTGGCGGTTAAAAAACTAGCTTGGTTTTAGTTAATAAATTGGGCTGGTTTAAAATTAGGGGTTACTGGAAATTTGCATTTGGCTTTTGGATCCATCTTTGCTTCAAATAACTCTTCTTTTTTTATATATAAGGGAAAATCATAGTCATATCTATCAAAAAGTGAGCAAACTTAAATGTACAAACACTAGGAAATAATGTTACAATGCTTCCAGAATATTTATAAATCAATTAGTCTGGAAGTATTATTTAATACAACTAGCTCTAAATCGTTGATATTTTTCCATCCTTGCAATTTAAACCAAGGTTCAAGAACTTGGTTTCGGTCTCGGTTTCGGCCGTTTGAAAATTTGCTAGTTTCAACGGGTTTCGTAAATTTCGTTAGTTTCGGTCCAGATTTCGGTTTTCAGTATTTTGGTAATGAATTTGTTAAAGGTAAATAAAATGAGAATATATTATATAAAAAATTAGAATACAACATATATTATTCTAAATTTACTACATCCAATAGCTATTTCTTGGAATTAAATTTCCTTTTTTTATTGAAAAAAGTTCTCTGCTGCAATTTTGAAACCTGGACTGTACTGAAAAAAAAAAAAAAAAAAAAAAAAAAAAAAAACCAGACAAACATACGCTGCAGCTATACATGGAAAGCCGCATCCAGCGTATTAAATAATTTCTACCGCATACCCAAAATTCGAAGAAGAAAAAAAATAAAAACCCAAGACGCGAAGATGCTCTTCTTTAATCGATTCGAACAGAAAATGATTCGAACGGAAAAAAAACATGGAGCCCTAGTCGATCGAATCGATTCGAACGATCGATCTTAGTCTCGATCAGAGGTAGAAGAAAAGAGGAAAACTCACGAAGCTAGATGCTGAATCGATTCACGTCTGTTTCTTGCATTCGAGAGGTAAATCCACTAATCGATTCACGTCTGTTGATTCTTCTTGCGTACGAGATTCTCTCCTTTTTTTTCTATGCCCTTACCCGATCCTGATTTTTGGGAACAATTTCGCACCGTAACCATACGAAACCGATCCGCTAACCCCGAAATCTCGGGGTGCAGGACGAGTTTTCAAACCTTGATTTAAACTGAATTCCCAAAATTCCCAACTGCAGCCAGAATCTTAAAAATCACTAAAGGCCGGAATTGAAATGGAAATAGAATCTTGAACCTTGATACATGCAAACACACATGTCCGTTCATGTATACGTACACATACAAATATATGTATGTATTATAACACAATATTTTTTGTTTGGTGTCCCTCATCTGATCCACATCCTATCCCCACTTTTTCTTTTCTTTCTAGTTAATTAAAATTCATGGTGGAACGAACTGTAACTGGATTGCTTCAGTGGCCAGGGTGTGGAATTTAAACTATTTGGTTCACTGTATCATATGACTTACTGCTCTGGCCTTGCTCGACATCCATTGACTTCTCTTCCCTGTTTCTCTTTTTCATCGGCAAAAAGTTTCAGATCCAGTCTTTCTTCTGATCTCAGATTTCTTCGATCTTCTCATAAAGATCTGGTATGTTCTTGGATGGTTGTTTTGAAACATGAGAACTTGTTGGATAAATTTATGTAAAATAATCCTTTTCTGCAGAGATGGAGATTTAATAGATTGTCATGTTTGAGGCATGAAGAATCAGAGCTTTCAAATAGTGAGGCATTTGAATCCCTTGAATTCCATAAAGAATCGGAAGATTCTGATTCAAATAGATTGGGCACTGAGAAAGATAGCTGGATTATTCCATTTCAAAAAGTAAGTTTTTCATTCACTGTTCATTGTTTAATGCATTTATAAGTAATGCAAATTAATCTGCAATATTTCGGTAAGCTCGATTATTTAGCTATGTAAGAAGTTAAAAGATGCTCTCAAAATCTTGTTGAAACATGGCAATGCACGAGTGAATTACAATTCTTCTAATTTGGAATGACTTGGCTGTCCATTATGCAAGCGTTTTAACATGACAATGTGATTTTTGGTAGATCTTAATGGGCGTCATATAGCTGTGGTGAACGCATTTGTCTGCGAGTGCCGTCAATTTGGTTTTGAAATAAATCTAGCCAAAATCTTCCAGAACGTTTTTGTATATCAAATAATAATTTGTCGTTCAGAACTTTTGTTCATCTATCCATTCTAACTATATCCTAGAAGATTTATTAGGAAGATTGATCCCAAAATGAATCCACCTATTGTGTTCAGTTGATCGTGACTAATCAACAGAAGCAACATGTGAAACCTTCACGGGGAAGTTGCAGCATGCTACAAGATATTAGGGGAAAAAGTCTTTTAGATTTCACATATCCAACATGATAAAAACATGATGTTCATGGCACAAAATTGTAATGTAAAACACAAGGTTGCTCTTTGCGTTTAGAGTTATAAATTGGTGGTTTCTTGCAAGTTAATTTCCATTTATTTGTGCATTTCCAAACATATAATTACACCGTAACGACGAATTGCCATCTTTTGATACCTGACAGAAGGTATACAATTTCAATAAAATAACTGTTATCATTGACCAAAATTTCAGGTAGCAAAGCCATGGAGTGATTCAGTGATAGTTTACAATGAAAAAAGTAAAAATAAAAAGTCCCTTTTCTTCTGGCATTGTAATCTGCGTTTTTTCTTTCAGGTAAAGAGGTCATTTTTCACATTGCAGTCCCAACCATGGACAGTACCGTGGTCTACCCAAACCATCTTTCAGGTATTATTTACCAACGAGGGAAAAATATATCGATGTTTGATCAAACGTCCTTCAGAAGTTCCAAAATTCACTTCCATTCCTTATAAGAATAGGTTTCACGAAGAAACCTGTAAACGTTTCCAGTGAAAATGTACATTTTAAACTGTAGATATTTGCATTTAGAACTGTGATATTTGAATTATACA
Organism: Allium sativum; assembly: GCA_030737875.1. NCBI lineage: Eukaryota > Viridiplantae > Streptophyta > Magnoliopsida > Asparagales > Amaryllidaceae > Allium > Allium sativum. Next base: position 104,874,920 of record CM060910.1, read on the forward strand.
AATATTTGCAGTTTTCAGTGCACATGTTTTGTATTGCTGTGTGCACCTTAAGAATGTGCATTTTGCACTTTAAACATTTGA